>CAUYSK010021494.1:0-20497 GCA_963575035.1 Avahi laniger
TTTGCCAATTTTAAAAATTTTTCAGCTCTTTTTGATTTTGCCATATAATGCTATAATTTCTGTTTAACTTTTTTGTTATGATATACTTAACACACAACTTACTGTTGTTTTTTTTTTTTTTTTATTGAGACAGAGTCTCACGGTGTTGCCCTGGCTAGAGTGAGTGCCGTGGCGTCAGCCTAGCTCACAGCAGCCTCACACTCCTGGGCTCAAGCAATCCTCCTGCCTCAGCCTCCCAAGTAGCTGGGACTACAGGCATGCACCACCATGCCCAGCTAATTTTTTCTATATATTTTTAGTTGCCTGGCTAATTTCTTTCTATTTTTAATGGAGACGGGGTCTCGCTCTTGCTCAGGCTGGTCTCAAGCTCCTGAGCTTGAACGATCCGCCCGCCTCGGCCTCGCAGAGTGCTATGTTATTTTGCTTTAAAGAGTCAACCGTCTTCCAAAGAAATAATAGAAGACATTAGTCTTATGTATGCATTAATCCGCATTATTGGAGGAGGGGGCAAGATGGCTGACTAGAGACGTCAGTCGCCAGATGGGCTCAGAAAGAAGGAAAAGTTTTAGATGGGAAAAAACATAGCTCAGGTTTAATTTTGAGGGAAAAGCGTCAGAACCTACCGGAGATTCCATGGGAAGAAGTTGCAAAGCAGAATAAGAAGGAGCCAGATATCGGCAGAGATCAACCCCTGAGAAACTTGGAGTTCTGTGGAAAGGGTAGGTGAGGGTTTTATTTCTCCTTCCCTCACACCTCCAGTAGTCACAGGACTCCCAAGCTGCTGGAGAACTTCTCTCCCCTCACAAGTCCAAAAGCTTCTGCCGCCAGGGAACTGGGAGCTTCTTGAAGACAAAGCACCAAGCTGCCAGCCCCCTTGGGTCCATTCCTGTCATTACAGACCCAAGCCAGGGTGGGTACTGTACTGCTTCTCCATCCGTGTGTGCCTTTGTCCTCCCCAGGGAGTATGCACATTATTTCCCTATCCAGTATTCTTTGTTTTTTTCTGTAGTTCTCAGTTTCTAGCAGGTGTCATTTCCTTTTTGCCTGAAGAACTTCTTTAACTACTACTGTATTACAGGTTAGCAGAGACCAACTGTCTGAGGCTTGTTTATATGAATGTGCCTTCGTTCACTCTCAGTTTGGATGGATTATGCTGGATATAGGATTGTGGGTTGATTTTTTCATCTTTTCATTCAACACTGGAAAGATGTGTTCCATTTTCTATGGTTCTCTGTGTATTCTGTTGAGAAGGCAGCTGACATTTAAATCATTGTTTCTGGATAGGTAATAATGCATCTTTATTCCTTTGAAATTTTTGGTGCATACACATCTTTTCAATTCATTCAAATACTTCATGTTTTATGTTAATGTCAAATAAATATACATTTTATTAATAAATACTTTAAAATCCTCAGTAATTATTTTGTCAATGAATAGTATTCCATCCGTGTTTTAAAAGGGATGACTTTTGTTAATAGCAAAAAAAAAAACAGAAGCAAAAAAAAAAAAACTGCATTAAATATACCAAAACTCCCCAAAATCAAAAATTTTTACTTCTTGTTAAAATATATAAAAGCCTCTGGACAGATCATACACAAATTAAAACAATTTAAGCATACTCACCAACAAAAATAAAGAAGTTTTGTTATAATTGCTGATCTGGGCTAATGTTTATTTGGATTAGAGATAGTATGAGAAAAGCCAAAATCTCTTTTTCTTTTTTTTTTTTTTTTGAGACAGTCTTACTCTGTTGCTCGGGCCAGAGTGCCGTGGCGTCAGCCTAGCTCACAGTAACCTCAAAGTCCTGGGTTCAAGCGATCCTCCTGCCTCAGCCTCCCGAGTAGCTGGGACTACAGGCATGCGCCACCATGCCTGGCTCATTTTTTCTATATATGTATATTTTTAGTTGTCCAGATCATTTCTTTTCTATTTTTTTTTAGTAGAGATGGGGTCTTGCTCTTGTTCAGGCTGGTCTCGAACTCCTGACCTTGAGCCATCTACCCACCTCGGCCTCCCAGAGTGCTAGTATTACAGGCGTGAGCCACCGCGCCCGGCCCAAAATCTCTTGATAAAGAATAATGAAGTGATACTTGTATTAATGAATATAAAATATTTTATATCTACTGTACTTATATAATATTTTGCTTTGGAAAGTATTTTTATGTGGAAAATGATTTATATGAATATAGTACCTATCAGAATCAATTAGGTACCAGATAATATGTAGAACATAAGTGAATGTAATAATAGCTTATGCATATATATGTAGAAACACATACATATATATGTATGTATATATGTCTGTGTGTGTGTTAACATCATAATTTTGGTATTCACATAATCTGAAATATTGGACTATTGAGTAAATGGGATTAATAACATATCAAAGAATATACAAAATATAAATATATTTTTCATGGATAAACATCAAGGAATGGAATAGCTGCATTGCATACTTTTGAAATATGTCAAAATGTTTTGCGACGTAATTATACCGTTCTTTATATTACCAGCAGCAGTAGAGAATATAGAGGATCACAGTAGCTCTTTATCCTTCACTTAGTAAGGTCAGTGTAGTATTTTTAATTGTAGCTCTTCTAATAGGTGTGCAGTGATATCTCACTGTTGCTCTGAATTCTATGTTTATAACTGAATTCTTTCTTTGCAGGCATTCCCAGTAAATGTAGAAAATAGATTACAGGCTTGAAGCTAACTCTTTCTGTGCTATTCATATTTTGCAAATACTATATTTTTATTGTATGTAGAAATTTGTTTATGATTACTATAAAAATAATTGCAAGCTCTAGATGATTTTATCTTCCTTCAGGAAATATTTTATTTTGCTTCTGAGAGGCAGTTAGGATGGGGGCAATTCATCTCATTGCATTTAAGATTTGAGTCTTTTTGAAACTAAACTTCCTCTCTCTAGTTTTGAGAGGAGTTTTCTATTTCTTATTCATAAGGACACTTACGACATAGCTCCTTGGGGATGTCAAATAAACCTTTGTGTTTTCCATATCCTCTTGTGCTTGGAGGGCCCTCAAATCCTGTCTGTGCCTCACAGGCTGGTGAGTCTGCTGGAGACATTATTCAGTGCCTGGCTTCTCAGCTACACTTTTCTGTTTGGCAACTTGGTTTTCAGTCTTCTCATTTGAGGAGGGATATCATGTGGGGAAAAGAGGTACCAAATTTGTTTCTCACTCCTTTTGCTAGTCTTTTACTTGAGACCTTGTCTCTTCATTGCCCATTTATTTGGGTTTATGGTATGTTCAAACATATATCTTTTATATTTGTCCATTTTTCACAGTTTTTCTTAGCAGAATGTTTGGGCTCAAATGTCTGCTCTGACATTATTAAAAGAGGTATCTCTAAAAACACTTTTTTTTTTTTTGAGACAGTGTCTCGCTCTGTCACCCGGGGTAGAGTGCAGTGGTGTCATCATAGCTCACTGCAACCTCAAGATCCTGGGCTCACACGATCCTCCTGCCTGAGCCTCCCAAGTAGCTGGAACGACAGGCCCATGTCACCACACCCAGCTAATTTTTCTCTTTTTAGTAGAGATGGGGTCTCGCTTTTGCTCAAGCTGGTCTTGAACTCCTGAGCTCAAGCGATCCTCCCAGAGTGCTAGGATTACAGGCGTGAGCCACTGCACCCGGCCCCAAGACACTATTTTTGAAATATATTTTAGTTTGTACGTGTTCTGTCTCTTATATGTTTGAACATACCATAAACCCAAATAAATGGGCAATGAAGAGACAAGGTCTCTTATTTCCAATTAACACAATCTATATATTAAGAAGATAAACAATTTTAATTAAACTTTCTATTTAGGATAATTGTACATTCACTTGCAGATGTAAGAAATAATATAAAGATACCCCATGCACCTTTTACCCATTTCCAGCCGATTTTAACATCTTGCTAAAGTATAGTTCAGTATCTACACCGGGATATTCACAAATATTTTCTTCATTTCTACAGTGTTTCATTTCTAGGCCGTTATACGAATACAATCATACTGTATGTGCTTGTTGGGATTGGATTTTTATCAAAATACACAATTCTCTAGAGATTAATCCAGGTTGTTGGATCAGTAGTTCCTTTTTCTTTCTGAGTGATATTTCATGGTATGGATGTGCCACAATTTGTTTAACCATTCACTCTTTGAAGACTGTCTGGTTGTTTCCAGTTTCTAGCTAATACTGATAAATCTACCAGAACTATTTTCATACAGGTTTCCATGTGAACATAATCTTTATTTTCTCTGGAATAAATATCCTAGAGTTCAACTGCTGTATCATATAGTTCTAAGTTTTGTTTTTTGAGAACCTGCCAAACAGTTTTTTGGGATTATCTATGTAGACATCATGTCATCTGTAATAAATAGGGACAATTTTATATCTCCCTTTCACATCTGTGTGCCTTTTATTTCCTCTTCTTACCTTATTGCCCTAGCCATTTTTCTGATAGTTTTTATCATGAATGAATGTTGAATATTTGTAATGGCCTTTTCTTTATTACTTGATAAGATCATGTGATTTTTCCTCTTTTGCCTGTGAAAATGTGGATTATGCTTACTGATTTTCAAATATTGAAGCAGTGTAGTATCCTTGAAATTAATTTCTCTTCCTCATGATGTATAAATTCTTATATATACTGCTGACTTCTGTTTGCTAATATTTTGTTGAGGCTATTATATCTGTATTCAAGAGATATTAGTCTGCAGTTCTCTTTTTTTGTTGTTGTTTATTCTTGTCTGGCTTTGTTATCCGGGCAATAATAGTTCTATGAAATGAATTTGGAAGTTTTTCCTACTCTTTTTTGTTTTTCTATGTCTGTTTTCAAGTATGCATTTTGAAGTGTACCTTTAATTTCAGTCATTTCAATGTGCTTTTAAACGTTTTTCCTTAACATTTCCTCTTTGACCTATGGATTATTTATAAGTATGCTGTTTTGTTTGCAAATGTTTGGAGATTTTTCTGTAATGTTTCAGTTATTAATTTTCAGTTCAATGCCATTCCATTCTGGTTGGAGCATACACTCTTATGATTTCCATTCTTTTATATTTTTTAACTTTATTTTTTGCCCCAGGATAGAGTCTACCTTGGTGTATGTTTTGTGGACATCTAAAATGAATTTCTACTCTGCTGTTGAGTGCAGTTTCTCTAAATGTTGATTAGATCCTGTTGGTTGATGGTGTTGTTGATTTCTCCTATGTCCCTGCTGAATCTGTACAGTTCTATCAAATGCTAAGAGTACAGTGTTGGAATGTACAGCTCTGATTGTGGATTCATCTATCTCTCCTTTCAGTTGTATCAGTTTAGTTTCACATACTTTTGGAACTCTGATGTTTGGTGTATGCACATTTAAGATTGCTATATTTTCTTGTTGGATCAAACATTTGTCATTATGTAATGTGCCTCTTTGTTTCTGGCACTTTTCTTTTCTCTGAATGTACATACAGCCATTTCCATTTTTTAAAAATTATTGGCATGACATATCTTTTTCAATCCTTTTACTTTCAATCTACCTATATTACTCTATTTGAAATGAATTTGTTGTAAACAGCAAATAGGTAACTCATGTTTTTTAATCCTCTTTTACAATATCTGTCTTTTAATTGGCAAGTGTAGACCATTTTCATTTAATGTTATTATTGATATGTCAGGAGGACTTAAATCTAACTTTTTTCTGATTATTCTTTCTATTCTTATTTTTTGTTTCCCTTCTTTACCTTCCTGTGGGTATTCAAACAATTTTTAGAATTCAGTTTTTATTTATTTATGGTGTTTTTGATTGTCTCTCTTTGCATCGCTCTTTATAGTAATTGTTCTGGAGATGATACACACCTACACAAGATAGACACACACACACACACACACACACACATATTACTGAATTCTACCACTGTCGATTTTACCACTTTGAGTAAAGTATGGAAACTATGATATAGTTTTGTTAAATATTTTTTCTGCATACTTTGAAGATTACATCAGAGAGTTATAATTTTTGCTTCAACTGTCAAATGTAATTTAGAAAACTCAGAAAAGGAAAGTCTATTTTATTCAACCATCTATTTTCTTTTTTATCTTGTTCTTTTATGATGTCTCGAGATTACTTCTTTTATCATTCTTTTCTATTTAGAGAACTTCCTTTAGTCATTCTTTCAGGATATTTTGCTGGCAACCAATTCTTTTCTTTTAGTGTTTCTTCAGCGGAGAATATGTTGGTTTCACTTCCTTCCTGAAGGGTATTTTTGCTGAATATAGGATTCTACATTGCCAGTTCTTTTCTTTCAGTACTTGAAACTTTTTGTGCTACTTCCATATGGCCTCTATCGTTTCAGATGAGAAACTTGACCTGATTTGCATAGTTGTCACCATATAGATATGGTGTCATTTCTCTCTTGCTACTTTCATAATTTTTTCATTTGTTTTTAGTTTTCATAAGTTTGACTATAATATATCTTGATGTGGATTTATTTGAGTTTCTTCCCTTAGGGACTGACTTCTTGAATCTGTAAGCTTATGTCTTTTACAAATTGAGAAGTTTTCAGGCATTATTTATTGGAGTACTCTTTCAGTCCCACATTCTGTGCACTCCTGTGAGATACCAGTGACAGGAATGTTTGAATCTTTGTTATTGACCCACAGATCCCTGAGACTTTGCTCCTTTTTTTACATCTATTGTTACATCTTTTGTTCTGACTGGGTAATTTCTCTTTTTCTGTCTTCAAGATTATTGACTATTTCCTCTAGCACCACACCAGCAGGGAAAGGTGGAGGCATTGCCTCTCCTGCCAGGTGATTGTAGAAGTCCAAGTTTCCCCCTTGGCCTCCATTTAATAGAGTGTGGAGGATGCTCTTGGTTAGTGCTGAGCAAGGTTGAGAGTTCTGACTCCCCACTAGGTCTCCACTAATTTCTCCCTGATAAGAGGAATAGGATTGTCAGGTTAAAGCTCCTCCTGTGGACTCCACTGACACCCATGCCCAGTGACTTCTTTACCATGGACTGTGGTGAATGTCATTAATCTCCACTAGACCACCTCTGATACCACTCCAGCAAGGAGAGGAGGGTTACCTTATTACTTCCCAGGGAGTGGGAGTCCATTCTCCCCACATGCTCTCTATTGACACTATGGTGGGGAGTCCTCTTTATTAGCCAGCAGGTATGAAAGCCCCAACTCCTTCCTTGGCTTTCTCTAACAAACATTTATGGGATAGGTAATTAGGGGTGACTAGGTACAGCACGGCAAGTGTGGGAATCTAGGCTCCCCACATGGCCTTTCCTGGCATGGATGAAAATAGGATCTCCATTTTGTCTGTCATATTGGCAGAAGTAGGATGCTTATTATCTTAACGTTTTTTGTCTTGTTAGGCTGCCCCTTTCCTAGTCTTTTAACTAGAGAAATTAGGCTTTTTGTGGGGAGGTGGGTTCTTTCTCTGTACCCTTTGTTGCCTAAAGGTTGTCAGAGTTGTCAGCTTCATGTCTGGGATGTATGAGGCAAAACCAAACCAAAACAAAATGACCAAAATAGACAAACAAACCACGGAAATCACCATTACTGAGGGAAAGTCTAGAAGGAAAATAGATAAGTAAATATGGAATGTATAATAGAAGATAAGTTTAGTGGTAATTTGTTAGGCAGCAACTAGAATACAGTTGACCCTTGAACAACACAGGTTTGAACTACGTGGACCCGTTTAACCAAAAATGGATGGAAAATATAGTATTCACAGGATGTGAAACCCACATATACAGAAGGCTGACTTATCATATCTGTGGGTTACATGGGACCAACTGAGAAACTTGACTATGTGCAGATTTTGGTATACTTGGGGGGTCTTGGAACTAATCTCCCATGTATACCAAGGGATGACTGTATTACCCATATCTTTTTGTGCTATTTTTAGTGATTTCTCAAAGGACTGGTATTTGAATTCTTTGCTTTTCACATTCTACTTGAGTTATATATTATAGTGTTACTGCCTGTGATATATACAATACTATTGTGCTTTGGCAAAATATATTTTACATGCAAATGATTTTTATAAATAATACATTTCAGAATCAATTAAATACTGTGAAACATGTAAAACATAAGTGAAAGAAACAAGTGCTTATGCACCTGTATATCTGTCAAAGTATGTGTGAGCATGTGTATATTTATGGGCTTAATGTTCAATAATTTTGGCAATCAAATAATTATGAAATGATAGAGTACTTAGCAAATGGAATTAGTAATATCTATCAAAGCATATGCAAAAAATAAATATAAATGGGCAATTACCTCTTAAGTATGTTTTATACTTAAGCATAGATGATGCTTGTTCAAGGAATTGGTATTTGAATTCTTTACTTTTCATGGTCTACTTAGATTTAGATATTATCATTCCCTGTAAATGTAATCTAATAGCATGACATTTTCACTTATTCCCCCTTTCCATTGTGTTCTTGTTGTACTGCTTGCTTCTAAAATATCATTTATCACATTGCTTTAAAGAATCAATAGTCTTTCAAAGAAATAATAGAAAATATTAGTCTTTTATAATTATGCACATATTTTCCCTTACCACTGCTCTTCATTCCATCCTATAGTTCTTAGTTTCTATCATGTCATTTCTTTGGCCTGAAGAACTTCCTTTGGCATCACTTGTATTAATATAGTAATATTACAGGTTGGCCAGCAACAAATTATCTCTGGTTTGGTTATATATCTTATTCACTTTCAGTTTGGAAAGAAAATCTTGCTGGAAATAGACTATAGTTTGAAAGATCTATATTTTCTTTTGTCATTGGAGAGATGTTGCCCGTTTTCTTTTGTTTTTCATGAATTTTGGTGAGAAAGCAGCCATTACTTAAGTCTTCACTCTCAAAGAGGTAATATTTGCTTATTTCTTTGAATTTTTTAGTGGATATACATTTGTTCAATTCATTAATATATTTTATACTTAGTATATAGTTGTCCAATACATAGTTTATTAGTAAATATTTTAAAAACTAGCTATTTTACCAATGAAAATTATTCTATTTATATAATAAAAATAAAGATGTGGAATCAACCCAAGTGCCCATCGGTTCATGAGTGGATTAATAAAATGTGGTATATGTACACCATGGGGTACTACTCACCCATTAAAAAAATGAATTAATACCTTTTGCAGCAATCTGGATAGTACTGGAGACCATTCTCCTAAGTGAAGTATCTCAAGAACGGAAAAACAAACACCACATGTACTCACTATTAAATTGGAACTAACCAATCAGCACTCATGTGCACAGATGGAAGTAAAGCTCAATGGAAATCAAACAGGTGGGAGAGGGGAGGAGGGGATGGGTGAAATCATACCTAACGGGTACAATGTACACTATCTGGATGATGGGCACACTTATAACTTTGACTCAAACAGTACAAAAGCAATCCATGTAACCAAAACATTTGTACCTCCATAACATACTGAAATTAAAAGAAAATAAATTTCTGTTGTTTAACCCAAAAAAGCAAATAGCTTATTTAATCAACAAGAGCAAAAAGAAAAGTGAAAAAGACAAAATATCAAAAAGTTTGTTATTACAATTTCCGATTTGATCCTTATGTTGACCTGGATGTGATAGTGTAGGAGAACAGCCATAATCTCCTGATAAAGAATAATGATGTGACACTTGTGTAACTGTGGCAAATATTTCATATCTAATGTACTTATACAGTACTCTTCTGCTTTGGTAAATATATTTTATATGAAAAATTATTTATTTAAATATAGTAGACTATCACAATCAAGTAACATGTAATATATAGAATATAAATGAACATAGCAAGTGTGTATGTATATGTGTGTATATATGTTTATATGATTTATATATACTATTAATATAATGAATTAAATCTTTATATATTAATATATATAACTAAAAAACTATGCATATAAAGAAAAGCTTAATTTATAATAGTTTTAGTGTTCAAATAATTATGACATGATAGACTTTAACCAATAGAATTAGTAATTTGCACCCAAAGATATAAGGAAAATAAATGTAGATGGGCCATTAATATATTAAATATGCTTAATACTTAATGTAACAATTTTAGGTAACAAGATACTCTTTTTTGTCTTGATAGCAGATTATTGAGGGTGTATAAAATGGTGGTGAGCTTTTGGAAAGTGTTCTTTTTTAAATAGTAAGGACTGTATCTGACAAAACTACTCAGACATGTGCATTAAAATATGGTACGAAAAGACAAAAAAATCCACTGAATTCCTTATTTTAAAGTGGTTAATATTATTACATAATTTCATCTCAATTCTTAGAAAATTATAATATAAAAAGGAATAAAGGCAAAACACCTATTTTAAAATAAATTACTCTATGCCTATAAAATTAATACTGTGCACTTTTGATAGTCATTTAAATATTAAATATTTACAGAATATATCTCCAAGACATATTACTAATTAAATGAAAGCAAATTGTAATTTACTTACAGACATGTGTACAAATATGTAAATATGATTCATTTGAATACATGTGTGTTTTTATATAGACGCTTAAGTGCTAATCATAATCACTTCTTAGAAGGCGTATGCATTAGCATTTTTGGAAACCTTTACACTGAGCAGTATTGCAGTATTTGTATGTGATAAAATACATAAATAACAGTCACATGATGACTTATTACTAATAAATGTTTTCAAATATCTATACTGCTTTTATTTCAAAGGAGTATAGAATAGCATAAGAAATTAGGCTTATAGACAGGTTTAGAAAAGTTAAAAAGGAAAAAATATTATGAAAAATACACAAAAAGATATGTGGAGAGAAAAATTTAAATTATTTTTGAACCACTGAATATAAACTGAACTCTAGTTAATCCAAATGGTCAGTGAGATCATTAAACAAGGGGCCACAGATAAAATTGTCACAAATAATGCTTTTTATTGTTCCCCTTAAATTAAATATCAAATGTAAATTGTATCTCATATACTGGAGCCTCTGTTACCATGCTATCAGAAAAAATGATGACATAATCAGGATTATAATTCTCGATTTTTATCTGATAAGTACATAGAAAAAAATATGACATGTGGAGTATTTGTGCCATTTCTTATAATATATATAAAAACTTTAGTAAGAATTGATATTCTTAGAGCAGTATGTTTATGTGTAACTGAACGATGTCTAACAAATTTGCTAAATTCTCTAAGAAATTCTAATACATTACCCACAGATTCCTGTTAGTTTGTAAAGATGATCATACTCTTTGTGATTAAAATTGTTTTATCTCTTCCTTTCAAATCTTTATACAGGCTTTTTTTGTTGTTGTTGTTGCATTATTGCCTTGGCTAGGATTTCTATAAAATATTGAATAGTACTGGTGATAGTAAGCATCCTTTTCTTGTTCCTCATCTCAAGGGGAAAATTCTCAATATTTCAGCACTAATGATGATATACCTTAGTTCTCCAAGTTTTTTTAAATAAGTGCATGGTAAATTTTGCCAAATGGTTTCTCTCTCTATTTTGATATGGCACAATTTTGTTCATTTGCTTTGTTAAAGTTGTTTGATTTCTAAGTGTTAAATGTAGAATAATTCAGTCTTCATTTAAACCCAAATTGTTCATGCTGTATGAACAATGCTATAAGATACCTCATCATGTTTGTGATTCTGTTGTTAGAAAAAGGTTGGGTTTTTTTCAGAGCTTTTTAAACTTAATGATAAATGTAAAAATATCACACTGATTTTCATTGTTGTTTGTCATGAGAGATAAAAAGCTAAGATTATCCTTTCTTATAATGTCCTCAATAGTTTTGTGTAAAGTTTATATAGATCTTGTAAAACATTTTGGGGAATGCTTTTACTCTTTCAATTCTGTGGATGAGCTTGTGCAAGAATGATTTTCTTTCTTTCTTTCTTTTTTTTTTTTTTTTTTTTTTTTATACGGAATATCACTCTGTTGCCCAGGCTAGAGTGCCATGGCGTCAACCTAGCTCACAGCAACCTCAAACTCCTGGGCTCAACCTCAGCCTCCTGAGTAGCTGGGACCACAGGCATACACCACCATGCCCGGTTACTTTTTTCTATATATATTTAGTTGTCTGGCTAATTTCTTTCTATTTTTTAGTAGAGACGGGGTCCCGCTCTTGCTCAAGCTGGTCTCTAACTCCTGAGCTCAAACAATCCGCCTGCCTCAGCCTCCCAGAGTACTAGGATTACAGGCGTGAGCCACCACGCCCGGCCATTTCTTTCTTGATTATATGAAAAAGTTCATAGCTTAGGACACCAGGGCATGGAAATTATTTTTAGAAAGGATTTTCACTAGGCAAAATTTACTTTATTGATATTAAACTATTCATATTACCTAAGGTTTTTAATCTTACATATATTTATCTTTGAATCTGATTATTTTGTGTAATTTCAAATGTATTAGAATGAATGTGCTTATAATATATTATGGTGTATGTTTCAAAGATCTGTAGTAGTGATACTTTCTCCATTCTGGGTATGGGAATGTGAGCCTTTGCTTCTTGACCAGTCTTGCCACAAGTTTATCTTTTTTTTTTTTTTAATCACTTTACAAAATGAAAACCAACTTTTGAATTTGTTGATCATCTCTTTGTAATTTTGTTCAAAATTTCATTCCCTGATCTTAATGTTAGTTTCATTTTTATTATTTTTTGGTACTAAATTACCATTAGCTTTTCGTTTTCTTAATACTGATTATCAGAGCTTAAGTTTTCTAGATTTTCTCTCCTGCATTAAATACTATATAATTTCCTTTAGACACGTATTTTGGCATATCCTACACACATTTTACAACAGCTTCATAGGGATATAATTAACTTGAAATAAGTTGTACATCATTTAAATTCACAATATAAGTATTGAAATGTGTGTACATTTGTGAAACCGTATCCACAATGAAGAAAATGTAAATATCCCACACATTTAAGATTCCTTCTGGGTCTTCATATTATTTCCCCCTTCTTAGTGCTGTCCAAGTCCCCTCCCCTTTCCCGTGAAATAAACATTCTTACAAGTTTCTTTGTATGGACATATAATTGCATTTGTTTGGATAAACTTCAGGGAATGAAATGGCTAGAGCAGATGATTGGTGTATCTTTATTTTAGAAAACATCAAAGTGTTCTGTGATATGTTTATACCATTGTACATCTGACCAGCCGTGTATGAGACTTAGAATTGCTCTACATCCTTGCCAGCGTTCACAGTGGTTAGTATTTTTATTTTTTATTGTACAAATTTAAGATGTACAACATCGTGGTCAGTATTTTTAACTGTGGCTCTTCTAATAGGTGTGCAGTGATATCTCACTGTCATTCTAAATTTCAAGAGTGTAACCAAGTCATTGTCTTTCTTTCTCAGGAATCTCAATAAATGGAGAAAATGGATTACAGGCCTGACGCTAATCCTTTCATTCCCATTCATATTTTTCATGTATGGCTCTTTTTGATTGCAATCCGGATTATCTGTATGAAATACTATGGTGATAATTGGAGGCCAGTGAGCATTTACTTTTGCTTCTGAGAGGCAGTTAGTGTGGAAGCAGTTCATCTCATAGCAATGTGAAATTGAGAAGCTGGGTCTTAGGTTTTGTCAGGAATATTCTTTCCAGCTCATATCAACGTTTAAGTCGTAGCCCCTCAGGGATGTCGAATGAACAGCTGGATTGTTTTCTAGAACCTCTTCCCATTAGTGCGTGCTCAGGTGCAATCTGTATGTTTCGGAGTGGTGAAACTCCTGAAAGTCCTGGTAGGTTGCTTAGCTCCTCAGCTACAACTCACTGCTTAGCATCGTGGCTTCTTGGTCACCCCCTTTGAATTAGCAAAAAAATATTGAGGGTAAAAGGGATACCAAATTTGAGTCTCACCACCTTGGAATGCTCTTCTAATTGAGACCCTGTCTCTTCAAATATTTAATTCTTTGTATTTGTGGTGCCTTCAAACTCATGTTTTTGAAGGTTCCAGTTTTCCCAGTCTTTCTCAGTAGTGTGGTTGGTCTGTAAGTGCTGTTTGCTATCATTGAAGCCTATGTCTCTACAAACACAATTTCTTAAAATGTTTTTATTTGTAGCTTTTTTCTGCAGCCAATTAATCCAATCTATATATCAGTTTATTTTATGGAAATGACCATCCCAAGGAGAGCATCTTTTTTTTTCCATTTTACTTAATTTGTTTCATTTAAATATTTCATTGACTGTAAATATTTCTTCAGTTCACAAAATGTACCTGGTATAGAACATATGATGTTGGTACTTTATTGAGGTACAGCCTAGTGAAAAAAATGTGAGTAAATGAGGAGTATATTATTAAAGATAAACTTTGGAATAATTTGTTATGCAGCCATAGTACCAAACGGAACTTATATTATACTTTCTTGGATCATATTTAACTGTTGCTCACATGATTGCCATATGAATCTTTATATTATCTTGGTCTACTTTGCCTTGTGATAGTACTACCCCATGTAAATACAACCTCACAACACTACATTTCCATTAATCCCTTTTCATTTGTGGCCTTGTCAAATATTTTACATATATAATACTATGTACCATTTTTGCTTCTTAGAATCAGATGTATTTCAAAAGTAGAGTTGTCTTTTATATTCTTACATGTTTCCTTCTCCAGTGTTCTTTCCTTCCTATAGTTCTTAATTTCCATGAGGTGTCATTTTCCTTCACCCTATAGATCCTGCTGTATTACTTATATTTCAGGTTGTCCAACAACAAATTGTCTCGTTTGGTGGTGTGGATGTGTCTCATTTCATTCTCAGTTTGGAAGGATAGTTTTGCTAAATATATTATTTTTGGTTGACAGTTGTTTTTTTTTCTGTTGACATTGGAAAAATGCTACCCCATATTTTTGTCTCCATGGATTCTGTTGAGAAGGAGGCCATCATTTAAATCATCATTCCCATATATTTTATATATTCCCATATATAAAACATCATTCCCATGATACTTTAATTTTCAGAAAATGTTTGGCTCTCAGGAGTTTAAGTATGATGCTCTCATGTGCACATCTGTTTTTACTTAACCTTTTCATTTCAGTAATCTTGGATCTGTAGTTTGACATTAATTCGCAAAGCTTGGACTGCTTTTCTTCAAATCATGCTTTTTTTTTCTGTTTCATTCCTGTTTCTCTTCATCTTGCACTCCACCTGAATATATGTTCAATGACTAGATTTTGTCTATTCTTAGGCCAGAATCTCACAGTCTTTGGGCACTGCAAAATCTCTGGTATTTTCATTCCATGCTTAGCTTCACATCCACTCTCTTCTAGGCCTTAATGAGTCTTGTGCACGTGTGCAGTCTAGCCCTTTACCAAGAATCTATTGTGAATTCCCATATCAACTTCTGTCCTGGTCCTATGTGGAGCTCCCTCATCTTTAGTGCCATACCAGGTAAATCTCTGCTGTGTTAGCAGCCCTGAATTTCCATCTCTATTTCATCAGCTCAGCAACACCGTCGTGCTCTGCCTGGTCTCAGACTGCCTGCCACAGGAGAATTTGCTCCATCTATAGGGCCTGGGCAAATGTGAGGCTCTTACCCTGACAATACCTTGTATCTATGAGACACTTTTGTATATTGCTTGTGGAAGGAGAAATTGAGTCTGGATTCTGGCAAAGTTTTGGCAGGTTCTATTAAGCTGAATATACACATCAAATATAGCTCAGTAATTCTACTCTGACTTATATAATTATCCTAAAAATTCACACGTGCCAAAATTCATATAGAAACATTAATTCCTAGTATCCCTATACTGGAAACAATTTAAAAATCTACTATTTCTAAAAATGAGTAAAATACAGTATATCACACAAGGTAATACCATACACCAGTGAACATGAACAAACTTCTACATACAACTTGGATAAGTCTCATGAATATACATTGAGCAAAGTAATGCAGACCAAAAAAAATCATACTGTCTGAAACTGTATGGGTTTCCAAAGGGCTGTGTAGTCTCAAAGAGTTGTATTTTGAGATCAGGCTCACACGAATGGTAGATCTTACACCAAATTTTATTAACGATTTAAAAGATAGAGGCAAACATCCAGTCAAAAAGTGAAACATATTTCTTGGAGATTAAGAAAGCATCAGAGAGACAGCCCATACTAATGTCTCTTTTCTGCCACATCAGGATGTGTTTTGGTTTCACAATAAAAGATGAGTTATGACATTGAGGAATGTTTGTGAAAATATTATTTACAAAAGGAAGTCATTTATTAAATTTTTTGACTTATCCCATTTTATATTGTTAATGACACAGTCTCTGTTAATAACACTATCTTTTATTCTCTAGCTACTCATTCTGCATAGATATATAACTTCCAGGGTTGTTTACAATAAACAACCTATACAGACAAGGTATACCCTGGTTAAAACAGTAATATCTATTAACACGTTTACAAGAAATTATTATCAATGTCAACACATTTACTAGGAAGTCATTTACTCTTATGAGGCATTCCAGCTAGGGAATAAATAGTTCCGAGCCCACTCTTACTCCTTTCCTTCACAACAGGCAAAATCATTTTCAGATGTCAGAAGTCAGAGCAGTGGTTAACTATGGGGAAAGGAAAGGCCTAATGGTGGTAGGTAGCAAAAAGGATTTACCCCCTTTATTCTTCTGGAAGCCTGACAATGTTTTATTCTCCATCTGAGTGGTGTTTATGCAGCTGCATTCTCTTTGGCTAACCACATGGATTTGGTCATGCTTTGCAGGATAAATAAAAATGACATCTAGATACAATAAATATAACCTAGAAAATCAAGGGAATGATCAACACCAAATTTGGGGGGGGTGTGTGTGTGTTTGCATGTTTTCCTAGAAGGAAGCAGAATGATATAATTGGGAAAGTGCATATATGTATTCCCAAAGGACTCCGTCATATTATCTTTCTGGTGGACATATATTTGTTTCTTTTTTTAATATTCTTTATGTTTCTCATATATGTCCAATGTGTAGTTTTATAATAAAATAATTCAAAAATTTCAAAAGATAACTTTCAATTAAAATTATTTCCTTTATGTAAGGCAAAGGATACTTACTTTGAATGACAATTGAAGGAAAACCAAGTAAAAGGAATAAAAGGTAGACTGAAATATCACAAAAGCCAAAAAAATCCAAGTTTAAAATAATACTAAGACAGGAGTGATGATGTGTGCCCCTGTAGTCCCAGCTACTCAGAAGGCTGAGGCAGGAGGGTCACTTAAGCCCAGGAGTTTGGGGCTATAATGTGCTATTGATTGTGCCTGTGAATAGCCACTGCACTCCAGCCTCGGCGACATTGCAAGACCTCATTTCTTAAAAAAATGATATAAAATAAAAAATTACAAAATATTAAAATAACCAAAAAGATCTGAATTGTACACAAATTAAAATGATTTAAACATATTATTAAGGAAAATTTCAAAATGGTTTGTTCTGATAATTGATGATCTGATTCTAATGTTGACCTAGGTGAGATATTACCTGAGAACTGGCAAGATCTATTGATATAAAATAGTAAGATGGTACCTGTGTTACCAATAGCAAACTATTTTATTTCTATAGTAGTTATACAAATATACAATAACAGTCAGTTTTCAGAAAACGTATTTTATATCTACAGTAATTTATATACTTTGTTACTTAATGAACATTAAAAATACATATTTTTCTATCTCTGGTTTAGATTTTGTAAGGGGTATGAAATGATACTAGATATTTCAAAAGTTATTTGAAATTCCTTTTAAGTTATATATCCATTACACAGTAATTCCACTTCTAGAATTGTATAGCTACTCAGACAAGTGCACAAAGCTATGGGTATAAAAAGGGAACAGATAAATTGTTAAATAAATCATAGTATGTTTATACTATGATTATTATTTGGTTTCTGCAATCAATCAGGTATGCCTATATTTATTTAAAAAAAAATCTCCAAAACATTGCTAAAGAAAAAAAAAAGTACATTCTAATTTCATTTCAATTGTGTGCACAAATATATAAATATATTAAGTATATTAATATATATTATGTATATATTTGTCCATATACAGACTTTACTGCTAATCATGCTTACTTCTGAGAAGGAAATATGTGTCTGCATTTTTTCAAAAGTTTACAATGAGCACACTCTGTATTTCTAGCTACTAAAAGAAAAATTGTAGAAATAGCCACATGATGGCATATTACTAATGGTTGTATTGAAATATCTACCCTTTGCTTTTTTCTTCCTTTTTAAATTAGTATGGAACAGGGTAAAAACTTAAAGAAAGAATTTACAAAGAGTTAGAAAGGAAAGAAATAATAAAATATTAATATATAAACAAGTCATGTGGAGAAAATAATTTGTTAATATTTGTGAAACATTTAAAAGAAGCTGACCTCTGTTTAGTCAGTGAGATAATTAAATGAGGGTTCATAAGTAAAATTATCATGAGGAATGATCTTTGATTGTTCTACTAAAATTAAATGTCACTTGTATTATGAAGTTTGTCTTATATTAAGTATTCCTGTTCCCATGATATTGGAAAAAGTGGCAGTAATGATCATAGTTGTAATAACTCTTTAGTTTTGTACAAGTGTATAGAAAAAAACCTTAAAAATATAATTCTGTCCTGTAGAGTTTTTGTGCCATTTCTTATAATGTGTATCAAATTTTTATGAAGGATTGCTATTCTCAGAAAAATGCATATGTTAATTAACTAGATTTAGTCATTTCACAGTGTATATAATTTCAGAAGATCATGTTGTACGTAATAAGTACATATAATTTTATCTGTCAATTAAAAAATACAAAATAATAAAAAATGCATTTATGTTTAACTGTACATAGAACATGGTCAAGTACAGAGAACAACTTAGGTGTCATCAAAATCAGTGGAAGGTTCAGCATATTTTGAAAGCGAAGTATATAGTGTATAAGAAAAAACAGCTTTCAGAAATAATTTCTTAAAGCACAATGCTTAATTTATGCATGATTATGTATCAGAGAAATTGACAAAACAATTAGTTGTGATTTGGACATTAGAGGCCAATTATAGAATATATTAATAATAATTCAAATTTGAGAAAATAATTTTGATGATTTTGAATGTGTGTGCCTCCCACTTAAAAGCTGCATTTGTTGATAAGTAGCTGAATTTATGGAAATTGACATATAGAACATGGAAGGAGCAGAGTGTAATGCTTAAAAGTGGGTTACAGTAGCATGATTCTTAGGTTATATATTCTGCTCTTCTCTCCAGACACTTGGGAAAATCTTTTTACTTCTCTGACCTTAGTGTCTTTTTTTCAAACATGCAAAGCAAACTACAGTCCTTTTATTATATAGGATCTATACACCAAGTATATGACACGAACCCAAACATAATCCCTAGTATTCCACAGAGATGCTAATATTTAAATGCACCGTGATTTATACATCCCACCTTTTATATAAGCATGCCATTGTAAAGTTATCATAGAAATGAAAAATCTCCTTGTGGTTTGAAAGATTCATTCTGGAATAATAGGCTATAAGAAAATTCATGGATAGTTTATCAGATATCCAAATACTCTTAAACTGCAGAATTATGATCTCGGATATTAAAATATAAAGTATAGCTGTCACAAAGCCCTCAATCTATCTTTAATTTCCCAATAGAATATCTTCACCAAGGTACTGTACAGTTCATGCTTGAACTCTGGTGGCAGGAAACCACAATGTTCAGAACTGCTTTAATCATTCACCAGTAAAGCTTTCTTCATTCTATTTAGCTGGAATCTGTCTATTAATTCTCTCCATTAGTCCAATTTTTAAATTTAATGATTTACAGAACATGCTAAATTACTGCTGGGATTTGACTTGGGTTCACACTGAATGACATGGCATGTGCTTCAAATTGGTGAGAACTGATCACCTTAAAAAAACTAAATCTTTCATTTAGTAAACATTATTCACCATTCCAATTGTTTATATCATTATTAATTCCTCTGAATAATTTCCTGTATTTTTCTGTGTAAAGTTCTTGCCCAGCATTCATTAAAATTTTATGTAAGAGTTTGACAATCTCTGAAGCTGTTAGAAACAGTAGTTTTAATTCATTTAATTTTCTAGTTATTATTTTTTTATTTCTGCATATTGTGTGGGTACAAATGTTTAGGTTAGATTGCCCTTCCCCCCCAGTCAGAGCTTCAATCGTGTCCCTCCCCCAGATGGTGTGCATTGCACTCATTATGTTTGTATATACCCATCCTCTCCTCCCCCCTCCCATCTGCCTGACACCCGATAAATGTTATTCCTATATGTGCACTTAGGTGTTGGTCAGTTAAAATCAATAATAATAGTATATCAGATTTGAATAACACTTAGCTTACATCACACCTTTACATATATCATCTGATTTAATCCCTCACAAAAAATTTTAAAGTGTTGTTAGCCATATTCTACAGATGGAAAATCAGAATCAGACAGGTAGAGCACTTCCCTAGTTGCTAAAAACTACAGA
>CAUYSK010021498.1:0-18484 GCA_963575035.1 Avahi laniger
CATGCGCCACCATGCCTGGCTAATTTTTTCTATATATTTTTAGTTGTCTGATTAATTTCTTTCTATTTTTAGTAGAGACGGGGTCTCGCTCTTGCTCAGGCTGGTTTCGAACTCCTGAGCCCAAACAATCCGCCTGCTTCGGCCTCCCAGAGTGCTAGGATTACAGGCGTGACCCACTGCACCCGGCCTATGCTGTACTTTTTTTAATGATTCTTTTTATTGTGGTAAAGTATACATAGCAAAATTTGCTGTTTTAACCATTGTTAAGTATACAGTTGACTGGCATTAAGTACATTCACAGTGTTGTGTAATCATCACCATTATCCATTTCCAGAACTTTTTTGTTATCTCAGACAGAAACTCTGTACCCATTAAATAATAAATTCCCATTTCCTTCTCCCCCCAGCCCCTGGTAATCTCTAGTCTATTTTCTGTCTTTATGAATTTGCCTATTCTAGATACCTCATTTACACAGAATCATACAATATATGTCCTTTTGTGACTGGCTTATTTTACTTAGCATAATGTTTTCAAGTTTTATCCATAGTGCAGCAAGTGTCAGAATTTTATTCCTTTTTAAGGCTGAATAACATTCCATTTTATGGGTATACTATCTGCCATACTTTGGATGCATGCTGAATTATGCCTCTTTATACTTCTCATTTCATATTATATGAACTCAATACTTGGTGATTTGACTGTGAACTCCCGGAGGATCAGGATGGAGATAACTGAAATAACGTTGTTTTTGCACTATGAACGAAATGCCTGGTGTGCATTGTTAAATTGGAGCCTTAGCATACATTGTAGCATAATTTTTCCTCTCACCTAATGTTTAGTCTAAAAATAAGAAGGAAAATAATAATGATGACAGTACCTAATATTAATATTTTCATAGTGTTTACAATATGCCAGGCATTGTTCTAAACACTTATCTATGAAATAGGTACTTTTATTATTCCTACTCTACCAATGATGAAACCAAGGCACAGAGAAGTTTATGTGAATAGTTAAAATTATGAGGCTGGTAGGTGTGAAATTGGGATTTGCACTCAAGCTGTCTTGCTCCAGAGTTCATTTATCCCTAGGTTTTGCCAGTGTCAACTTCGCAGTGTAAATTGTTTTGCCTGCCATGCTCTTCCTCTACCTTCTCCTTTTCTCCTATCTTTAAAACTGAAAATTACTTCTGAGCTTAGTAGGCAATGGAAGAGCAACTGAACCCAAACTGTGAAAAGGGGAAGAGATACCTCTCATTTGATTGGGATGACAACAGTTAAATGGAATTTAGACTGTATTTTCATAGCTTAGTTCTTATTATCCTTCTCTGACAGCCTTATCTTTGAAAAGCAGATCCTGAAACTTTTTATGGTTTCATATTGCATATGTATTGTGCTGGTGTTTGACTTTTGATATTGTACAATTCCTACTCTACTGTTCTATGGGTAGGAAGATCTTTTTGTTCAAGATGTTATTGACCGTTAGAATGGTTTATGGTTCACTCATTTTGTTGCTAACTCATCACTCTGTATTGCTTGATTCCTGAAGAAATTATTTTGAAATAGCATTTTTATATACATAATCAATTTTATTAGAATTTTTTTCTCAGCTTTTTCTTTTGCTTATATTTTATGTCTTTGACACTTGGAATTTAGGGTTTAATTTTAGAAAGTGATGAAAATCAGAATGTGCTTGATATATTTTGGTATCAAAGGAGATATATCAGCCTATTTTTATGGAAGTATAGTGTGTATTTGGAGGTACGAACTGTCTAGTGTCTGGTAGAAATAAAATGATAGAATGAATGTTAAGGGTTTAAAATGTCCTTAGACATACCCTTTTACCCCTCATTGGGCAGTTGGGAGTCTAGAGCCTGGGATGACTAAATGATTTTCCTATATTCATGTAGTATTAGAATCCATTTTTCTCAAAAAAGAATTCCAATGTTCTACATTATTTCAAATCATACCTCATTGTATTTGTGTTGCATCCTTACTTATAAGAGGAACCTCCAAGTTTTTTGCTCATATGTACTTAATTATGATTCTTCTTATAATATTATGTTCTGGATGAGAGACAATGAGCTGTGTTAGAAAGGTTACAGAGAGAATGTATTCATAACAAAATCCCAGAGCTACTTAATCGATAGGATTTTGACATTGATTATATGTGGGTGACAGTGAGAAATATGAGATGATCCCAGGATTCTCGCTTGGGCGACTGGGTAGATGGTGGTGTCATTCACTAGGAAAATTTAGTTAAAAGAGATCAAAAGTGTACATATGGATTTGAAGCAGCTGGAGATTGGATTGCATAGTCAAGTAAGAAAGATTGAAGCTAGAGCTACAGGACACACCAACATCCCAAGAAGTAAAATAAGGAAGGGCCAAAGAGGAAGGAAGATATAAAGGAAAGGATGGTATCACAAATACTAAAAGAGGAGAGAATTTTAAGGAGCCATGATAATTTGTATTAATGTGCAAAAGTAAGGGCTGGAAGAACCCACTGAACTTGATAAGTAAGAAGTCATTTGCCTCCGCCATGGAGCTTTAGTGGAATAGTAGGGATGTGAGCTGTGAATAGTGGACTGAAGGAGGATGTGGTAATGGGCACAGAATGTTCTTTTAAGGAATTGGGCTGTAAGAAGAGTTACAGGGAGGTGTGGCTTTAAGGAAGATTTCATTCATTTGTGGGTTTTTTTCCCCCTAAGGAGAGAACATTTACTTATTTCTAGGTGAAAAGGGACAGCAAGGGGAAGAAGTAGAGGTAGAGGAGTTAGGACGCTATATGATTGATGAAGCAAAGTGCTGGAGCAGAGGCTGCGCTGGTACACGAGGGACACTTCTGCTGTCCTAGGAGAGATGGAGATAGATGTAAATGAGTTTGCAGGATGGGGAAAAATATCTGATGGTAGCAGAACTTCTCAAGTGAGGCAGGTGAATTTGCTGATGTTGAGTGTTGATTTGAAGGGCTGCCTGCCTGGGAATGTTGAGAGTTCCACCAAAGTTGGAATCTATGAATATGTAGAGTCAGTGGTTCTTGTGGTTGTGCTATTTATTTAGCTTTTGTTGAGCTCAGTAGGCCATGGTTAGAAGTAGAGAAGTTGGATGATTCAGTTGACTGAAGGTTTGGTTTTACAGAACAGTGTTTCAGAAGGATGAAAGGGCTATAGAACCGAGGTTAAAATGCTCCGAGAGTAATTAAAGAAATGGACAGTGTTGCCTAAAGAAGGCCGCACCGCAGGGACTCTCAACCTCAGGAACATTGTAATTCTGTGGGGGGGGGGTGCTGTCCTGTGCACTGTAGGACTGTGGTCCCCAACCTCCAGGCTGCGGACTAGTTAGGAACCAGGCTATAAAACAGGAGGTGAGTGAGTGAGTGAGCGAGCGAAGCTTCATTTGTATTTACAGCCGCTCCCCATCACTCGTCATCCCCCACCCCCTGGTCCATTGAAAAATTATCTTCCATGAAACCAGTCCCTGGTGCCAAAAAGGTTGCAGTGTTGTAGGATATTTGGCAGCATTGCTAGCCTCTACATACTAGATGCCCTGCAGTGTGATAATCAGAATATCTCCAGAGATCACCGAATGTCCTTTGAGGGCCAAAATCACCCCCAATTGAGAACCACTGTCCTAAAGACAGAGGGAGCAGATGGACTGGAGAAAATGGAAAAGCTAAGGGACTGAAGTCTCAGTGAAATAATTGGAAGAGCAGTCAAGTAAGTAAGAGAGAGAGTAAGAGGACTAGGAGGTCATGTTCCAGATTAGACTTGAAATTTAATATTTCAGAGGTGGAGCTGTTCTGAATAATGAAAATGTCAACAATGGACCATTGGTCTTCTTTCTGTTATACATTTCATAACAGATTAGTATCAAAGATTATTATAAGTTTCCTTGAGAGAGAAAAACAGCAGCCAGGCCTTTTATTTCATAATAGCAGTTATTATTTCCACTTCCAGGCATAGTGACCATTGTTCAGTCTGACCTCCATTAACTTGTTGAATAATTCTAATGAAAATTTATGTTTTTAATTTCTTAACTCAAAATGCATTTAACCTATGTGCTATGTGAGAATAAACCTCTGTTTTTTCATTGAGATTATGTACCAAATGGCAAAATGTAGGATCTCCCTTTCTCTCTCTGGACAGAATGAGAAACATTTTTTCTAAAAGTAAAATTATTTTAAAAAAAAGTAAAAAAGATAAAAATAATTTCCTAAATAAGACACATAAACATTTCAAAAACTAGTTTTCAATCTCGGTTTTTGCCATAGGTTTTTCTCAGGATTGTGTAGTAATAATCACAGTGGTTATGAAGAGCTAGGTTATAGTTGGGTCTATGTGGTTGTAGTTCTTACTAGTTGTTTAATATACTATTTTATTTGATGTATACTGAGAAGTTGATATACTATGTAAAACATGTGTCTTGTAATGTTAAAAAAAAAAAAGGACCATCAGTTTGCTGAGTGGGGTGAAGGTGTGAAGGTTATTGGAGCTGAGTAGGTCATTTCTAGAGAGGATATGGAGATATAACTTTATCTGCCTGTAGTTAGGGAACAAGTTGGAAGAGCAGCCATGGGGCAGCCTAAGAGTGTCTGAAATGAGACCAGGATTAAGGCTTTCTGGAGCTTGTTTCCATCCACTAAGTACTTCTCAACTCTTTTTTTTTTTTGAGACAGAGCTCCCTCTGTTGCCTGAGTAGAGTGCCGTGGCGTCATCCTAGCTCACAGCAACCTCAAACTCCTGGGCTCAAGCGATCCTCTGCCTCAGTCTCCCAAGTAGCTGGGACTACAGGCGCACACCACGACACATGGCTAATTTTTCTATTTTTAGTGGAAACGGGGTCTCACTCTTGCTCAGCTGGTCTCTAACTCTTGAGCTCAAGCAATCCTCCTGCCTCGCATCCCAGAGTGCTAGGATTACAGGCTTGAGCCACCACACCCGGCCTCAACTCTTTTTTTAACATGATTATTTCCCTTAACTTGTACTTCCCTCCTGTAGTGTTTTAAAAAGTCTCAAGATTTATCAAACTTGTTTTTTATACCACTTTTTAGGTGAGTAGTTCTTTTTTGTTTTTCAGTACTCTCTTGATCTGATTTTGTGATCCTTTTGCCAGGGCTCCAACAACTCCTGGTTTCTGGGCTGTGTGACCTAATTTCAGAACATTTCTTTTGCATTTGGGCATCTGATGATAAAGTCTGCTCTCTCTGGCAGGAGAAATGTCAACATATCCTTAAATCTTACAACTCTTAGAAGTTTTCTTCTTTTTCCCTGCCTTTTATCCCCTATTTTGTTCTTTTCTGCTCTTTATTGTTTCATATTTGTTTTTAGCATATGTATGTACAATGTAAATTGAGAACTAATTACAGTGGACTCAGTAAAGAGGACATAAGCAACTTGTAGAATGTGCCTTTTAATGATCTTCCCTATGTTTGATAAATCCATACTTTCTGTGAACTTGTTTTTTTATTTTATCTTAATGAGCTTAATCTGCATTATTTATCAAGAAAAAAATGGGTACTAACTCCTACCTCTTTTACAAAGCATTAAAAACAAAAACCAAAAAATATTTTGTCCACAGATACAAGCTAATCTAGGTTTTATTATTATATCATTAGCGTTATCACTATGAAATAGGAAATAAGTAGGTGTCATTAAAAGCCTTGACATTTTAACTTGATTCTCATACAAATTATTTTTCATGGAAGCTAATTTATGTGATGTAGTATAAAAAGTGGCTTCTGTCAAAGAATTTTCTATGATAGGTGGTAAATCCTCTCTTGGTGATTAACAATTATATTTTATGACCTTAATTCTATATTTAAACATGATTTCTAAGAAAAAGATTCATTTATTACGTCAGTAAAGAGTGACAACCATTATTTCTTATGGACCTGATTTGTTTTGGTGTTTAGGAATCTAGTACCTCAAAGGAGAAATGGGTTGTTCTCTGCAGACCATGAAAACGGACATATGCACTGAATACAGAATGTAGACCCAAAAGCATGCCAGAAGACGACGTTTTGTCGAAGTTGCGCTTTAAAAAGCAGCAATATTACATCCCAGCAGTTGCTCTCTAGTGGTAGACAACATGGAACAGTCTGTGTGCTGTCTGCAATCCTGGCCAAATCTAAGATCCTTCAGTGGTCACATTTGAGCAAATGGTGTCCAAGGACTTCAACTATTGTTCATAACAAATCTTTTTCATTTGGAACATGGCTTAACATCTTTTCTAATAAAGAGGGTATTTCAGGTTCTAGAAATACCATGGTTACTGTATATGTTGTGTTTAGTCATTTTCTTACAGTGATTTAAGAAAGTCATATTTTTTACACTACATGGCAAATTATAACGTTATGTAGTATTTGCAGCATTTAACCAGCTTATGGCCAACACTTTAAAAGTGTCCTTAGGCTCCTTCCATATTGGTGTAGTTCTAAATTTGTTCTCCAGGTTTACTCTTCTTTCTTAAGCATATATATTATAGCCTATAGAAAGAATGGAATCTAAAAGAAAAGAAAATAAACTGTTTAACCTTACCTTTATAATCTCCTAATTAATTTTAACATGCTCCCCAAATTAAGGGTTAGTTATATGTTCGAATTTAAAAGATGATTGAGCTCCTAAAGGTCTTCTAAAGATATTTAAGCTATATAAAATGTATTTTCTTACCTTGCTCCCAAGTGTTTTTCAATTGCCAGAAATTTGTTGAAATCTTTTGTCTTAGGGGAGGAATGAACTGAATATATGTTCAATTCACCACATAGAACCTGATGCTGGAAGTGTAATTTAAACCTTGATAAGATGGATTCAAAAGCCATTTAGAGAGAATGGGCACCCGCTTGCAGTGTGTAAATTCTGAATCTATTTCTGAATGGGAAAATCTATATTATGTGTTTATTCCCAGGAAGAACTGGAATGTAAACATTGAGATCTGAATGCTTCTGATATTTCTAGAGAATCTTTGAGTTTATGACCCAATTTTGCACCTAGATGCAGTACTCCTTGCTGAGTTTGTCCATACAGCTGTAGCCCTGGGAAGTGATCACCAAATCAATCCCTGGGTTGCTTTCTGGCTAAAGGAAGTGTAGTTCCCTAAGACAGGAACAGAAGGACCTCATGACCTTCCTATAACTATCCTGTTGTAGGAAGTATAGTTTCCTACAGAGAAGAACAGAAAGACCACTGGTGTAGGGTAGGAAGTGGGGGCTGTAGGGTCAGTCAGGGGCCAGGAGTTGGGGGAGGAATAGGAAGGGTGTTTATCCCTTGAGTTGCCAAGAAAAGACATGTGTATCACCCACACTACAAGTTTTGAATGATGAGGACTTCCTCGATACACTAAGCAGCAAGAGTCTCACACAAGAAGCCCTGCAGCAAGTGGTTGGAGCATTTGCTAGAAGTAGCTATTTTTTTTGTTTGACATCATTGAACTCTACAGTGAATCCTAAATAGTGTAGGTTGGGAGGAGACCAGAGTTAGATTAAGCCAGTGGTTGTCAAAGTCTGGTCTGTGGACCAGCAATATCACTATCAGCTTGAACTTGTTAGAACTGCAAATTCTTAGAGCCCAGTAGCCTGTATTTTAACAAGATCTCCAGGCATTTCTAAGTGCACCCTCAAATTTGAGAACCATTGGCCCAGCCAATTCAACCTAACTGTACTGGCAAAGTCAGTGTTGAGAAAGAATGAGTGAAACTTCATTACATGCTGAACATGCTTTAATCTTTATATGCCTTTTATAGAGCATGCTGTGTTTCTGGTGGAAGGACAGAAAAGACTGCCTCACTGTAGACACCAGTAAGGTGTAACATTGTTCCCGTAGGTGGAGAATACACCCTGTTCATGGCTACAATTCACCCTGAAACCTAAATTCTACCAGATTATAATGGAAGTGAGCTTTTCCCCTTGTCTCCTTTTTCATTTTAAAGATTTATTCCCTGATTTTAAAAAATACTTTATATATGCAATGGCCTGTGAAATTTTTGTTCTCATGACTTTGTGATGGCAAGAGTTGGTCCAGAAGCACTAGGTACATAAAAATCATCTAGATGTCTTATTTAAAATGTTGATTATTGGCCACTATCCCTGGAGATTCTGATTTGTTAATAGTAGATAAGACATAGTGTCCAGGAATCTGCATTTTTAGCAAGCACCACTCTCACCAGCCTGCCCTCCCCCCACCCATGTTGTTTCTGGTGCTTGTGGTCCTCAGAGCACACTTTGAGAAACACTGCACTAAACTTACAAGGAGAGTGGTGATTTATCTGATTATAATTTTATATTGGGAAGTTCTAAGATACACATGTTTTCTTGAATTTCTGAGATTATTTGCAGATATGAATCTTAATTGCTAGTAATGAAGCTACCTAATTATTTAATATTCACTGGAAAATTGTACAGAGATGTTGGGGATAAAATTATTTGGGAAGTCATGAGTAGTTTTCCTAGGTTAAAAATGCCCCAAAGACCACTTTGACAATGAAATACTGTAACACAAACCAATCAGACTTAAAAATTCGTAGTTCTGTAATATTTTGTGAATAATCTTTAGGAAGCCTACCTTTATAGTTATGGGGCTACATATTAAAGCTTCCCATAGGAAAAGAACAACTGGAGAAAATACTCGGGAAGTGTATACCCTTTCACAGACTCCAAGCCATGTGCTAGAAGCCTAGAAGGCTGATCAAGAGTGGTAAGAAAATGTTATGTCAATTCGCAAAGGATAGTACCTGAAGGTCACTGTCAAGGCCGAAGTAGATTCATCTAAAATGACTTACAATATTTTCCTTGCTCTGTTATCCAGGCTGAAATGCAATGGGACGATAATAGCTCACAGTAACCTCCAACACCTGGGCTCAAGCAATCCTCCGGCCTCATCCTCCCAAGTAGCCAGGACTACAAGCACGTGCCACTGTACCCAGCTAATTACAAAAAATTTTTTTGTGGAGTCAGGGACTTGCTGTGTTGCCCAGGTTGGTCTTAGACTCCTGCCCTCCTCGGCCTCCCAAAGTGCTGGGATTACAGGTGTGAGCTACCAAACCTGGCCTAATTTTTTTCTTGCATAGAATTGTCAAAATAAAATTGTATTTACCTTCCAGAAAAATGATTAATAAACAAGAATGGGGCAGGAAGCATTTTTCTCCTCTTTTTTTTTTTTCTATTCTCTTTGGAGAAAGTCTGTAGTTAATACCTTTATGCCAGGATTCTGCTTGAAATGGGTGAGAATAAAGACAATGGCATGTTCTTGTTTCACCTTCTGGGGTGGATAGCTACCGATAGAGGCAGTTGTTTCCTCTTTGCAGTGGGAAAAGGTAATTAAAAAAACAAAAAAGGATGATTAAATATTCCAGTGTCTTCAGTGTGTTTTTTGGGAGAAGACAGGGAGTATTGTCAAATGACATCCCTAGTCAGGAATGGGGTTAAGGTCTTAGGAAGCTGTGTCAAGCCATCCTCCGCACTAATATTTCAAAAAGAAATTGAACCCATATTTCCTTTAGCTGGGAGGAATAGATGCCCAGGCTCTCTGTGCCCTGGAGTCACTACCTTAGGAGTAGGTTTCTCTGCACACTTTCTTGACTGGCGTTGGCAGGAAGGGAGCAGGATCCATGGAGAGCACTGCCATGAGTTGGCCTTCTGCCATGTTCAGCTCTGTTTGTCATTCAGAGCATGGCAGCACCTGGACTGTACCACACCATACCCAAGAACTTGTAGCATCCTTGTTCTTTCAGCTGCTGCCCTCATCGAGGCCGACGGCCCTCCATTTTCCTCTATGGAGTCTGCGATATTGTTCTCAAGTACCTTGTCTTCGCCCAGTGCCGGCTCTGTTCCCTCTGAACGTGTGTCTCACTTTAGGGAATAGAACAGTCCTAAATTTTTCCTGAAATGTGGTTTTCTGAACAGTCTAATTTTCCTGTCACTTTGTAAAGTCATATGTTACCAGGCTAAGCTGTTTTTTTTTTTTTTAACCAGTGTTTCTAAAGTTGTATGTAAGACGATTGAAAGTGGTACAGGGATAAGCATCATTTGAATTTAATTCTTTTGTATTTATTTGAATTTATCATGGAAAAAATATGTCAGCACATCAAACTCATGATTTTATGGAAATTATTGCCTAAGATGAGGTTAAGAAAAAAATGTGAGTCAATGGCTAAGTGGATTTTAGAAATATATTTAATAAATAATAACACAGATGGCGTGGGGATAGCAACAGTGCTGAATGAAGGTGGTATGTACGTGAGCAAAGCTTGGGAAGTACTGTTTTGAACAGATACTCGTGGCTAACGGTGTTATGAATAGTCTTGAAAATGATACAGTAAAGTATAAAGTTGAAGTGCTGTGTTATGTCGGAAGGAGATGTGTAGCTGGCACATGGGTCTGTAACTGCAAATTCCCCTTCAAAGCAATTCCCTTTCAGAGCAATCTCTTGTTTAACTAGTCCTTTTAAAACACTAAGCTTGTAATAATTCTTGCTGATACCATTTATATGCTTTTACTGAATGTTTTGTTCCAAATTAAGTAAGATTTTCTGTCTTCTGTAGGACACTTGTGAGAAAACTGTAAAACATTGTTTAAATGGTTTACTGTTCTTTATTTTCCTCCTTTTAAAGTAACAGCTTTATTGAGATATAATTCACATACCGTAAAATCCACCCTTTAAAAGAGTATAATTCAGTGGTTTTTAGTATATTCATAGCATTGCGCAACCATTACCACTGTCTAATTTTAGGATATTTTCATCACCCCAGAAGGAATCCCTGTACCCATTAGCAGAACCTCCCTATTTTCCCCTCCCCCATTCCCTAGCAACTACTAATCTTTAATACTTTCTGTCCCTGTGGATTTGCCTATTGTGGACATTTCATGTAAATGGAATCATACAATATGTGGCCTTCTGTGTCTTCCTTCTTTCACTTAGTTTTCAAGGTTCATCCATATTGTAGCATGTATCAGTACTTCATTCCTTTTTATGGCTAAGTAGTATTCTATCATTCGTATGGATATACCACATTTTGTTTATCTGTTCATCAGTTGATGGACATTTAGGTTGTTTTGCTATGTGTGTGTGTTTTTAAATAGTATTAACTATATCTGGGACTTTTCAAATAGTCATTGGATGACTTTGTAGGGGTATTTTAGAGGGGATTCATGTAGTAAGTGGGAATTGGATTTAGAGCCCCTTCTGATCCTGGATTTGAGGAGTTTGTATCTATAATTTCTTTGTGCTAGTAAAATACACTTTTCTAAGAGCTGGAGCAGCTACTTTTCTTCCATAGCAGATCATTTGTTATTAAAAAAGAAAATATTTTCACATGACTTCTTTAAAGACTGAATTTCAAAAATAGTTTCTATTAAAAATAGTATTCTTCAACATTTCTGGAAGAGGAAATCTTGCTGAAAAGGCTGATATTTTTGTCTATATTTTTATTTTCCAATCTCTTCATTTTTACCCTATTGAACCCTGTAATCCAACTCTATTAATCTAGATCCTGTTTCTATTATGTGAATATTTATAGACAATAATAAATTATATTAGTTCTAATAGAGTTTAAAATGTTTTGTTAATTTTTATCCCAGCATAACAAAAATCACTGGGTGGTCTGATAAAGCTTTCATCTTTAAATATTAAGCCAATTCTTTTTAAAGGCTACATTAATTGAATTACATCCACAAAAGTGTTCGACAGTATTTACCTTGGGCCTGTGGGTGCAAAGCACTTTATAGAATAATGGCTTTTCCTTTTTCCTTATTTCAACCATGGTACTCAAAACCTGGGCCGACCATTCTGCAGTGGGGGCAATGACTGAACTAGCACGTGACTAGGATTATGAAGCTTTTGAAAACTGTCACGTGAGACCTGAGGTTGTTCAGTTGTCGAAGAGAAGACTCGGGCAACGTCGTGACAGCCCTCCCAGCCACTCAGAGTTTGTCTGTAGAAATCTTATTCTTCCTCTGGAGAGTGGTGGGGAGAAATTTTAGTGAAAGAACTATGTGTTGACAAGGCTGCTACTTCTGTTTGGTTATAAGTAGGCCTAAAACATGGGTTTGTTTTCTAATTTTTCATTCTTATGTACCTTTCCACCATCTTCCAATTCCTAGAATATCTAGTCCAGTGTCTGATGGTAAGAGTGGTTTCTGGATTGTATTTTGCCTATTCAGGATATATGGAATGTTACATTATCCCATTATCATTAATACGTGATTTTTAGCTTTAACAATGTAAATGTGTAAAGTGCTATTTGATATTTTGATATTGTAATTTTATATCATTCAGTTTTATTAGATCAGGATTAAAATATGCTTTCCATTTGGTTTAATGTGTAAGATTTAGTCAGTCCTTAAAAACGTAGGACCTGCAATATATAGTAATATAACTTGCTTTGCCAATAATCGGCAGGATGTGGTGGTGTTTAAGAATGGTGGGAAAGATGCTAGTGATGGTAGGTATCCATATTTGTGTGCAGAAATAGGGGTAGTTCTTGACCTGTTTCAGTATTACCTGTCTGCTTCAGCTTATGCGTTTAGGCTCTGATGTACTTCTCTGTGCTTTAAATGGCCATTTTTGATCTAAGCTTGCATGGGCTTCAGGCAATAGAGTGTAGTGTGCTAAGAGTCCAGAGTCAGATCATATGAATTTAAATCTCGACTCTACCATCTAATAACTGTGTGAATTTAGGGAAGTTATCGTAACTTCTCTGGGCCTCAATTTACTTAACTGTGGAATGAGGATGATTGTACTTACCCCATTGGGTAATGAGGATTAAATGTCAAAATGTACTTAATGTGCCTTGCCTTTCTCATAGCAAGCACCCAACAGATGTTAAATGCAGGTGCTAATTGTTGTTAATACTACTATAAAAAGGTTAAATGTCTCCTCAAAGATTTCTGAATAGTCCAGACGAATTCTGAATTCACTAAATTCCCAGATGGGAAGGACTTTGGTCCACATGCCTTCCCTAAGGCAGAGTAGATTTGTGTTGCCCGCTCAGGACCAAACATTCTAGGGAAGTTTTGGGATCGATTCTTCTGGATTTCTATTGTGTGGATCTGTCCCTGCCTTGTTCCCTGAGTCTGTGAAACGTGGAGCATTTGTGTGGTGGGAGTTCTCTGACATTTTTTCGGAGGTGCATGGGTGAATGTGTAGATATTCCATATGAACACTAGAACATCAGAGCACTGTGAAATCTCACATCACCTATGCTATAGGAGAAAAGCAGTATATTTTTTTCTCAAGGGAGATTAGAAAAGGACAAGAAAAAATATTTTAAATTAATGAGATGACAAAATGAACTATAGTAAATCCATATGAATATCATAAAACCACCTTCAGTTTTATATGATTGAAGTATCCATTCAAAAAGTGGCTGTTAAGCATTTATTCGTATTAGTTGGCTCTGTCTAGGAGAGACCATGTCAGGAAATCCCTTGGGCCACTCATTACTAAGACTGCATCTTAAATCCAGGTCAGGTTCTTCGTGCTTTCTTTCTGGAGGCAGATTGTGGGGGCTCATTTTGGTTTTCTCTCCTCAGAGTTGTCTCCACCTGCCCATCTCCTGGAATTCTGTTTTTCCCAAAACTGGCTATGGGTTGGCCATACTTAGCTTTCGCCTTTCCTTGTTATCTCAATGGTTGTCTTCAGACTCTTCTGGGATTAGGATTTTTACTGCTAATCCTTATGGAAAAATAGAAAAGGGCTACAAATATAGGGTAGTTAAAGATTTGGAGTTTTTATAGTTGTATTATGGCTACCAATTCAGTGCTAAGAGAGTAACTGCTAAAATTGTAACAGGAAGCCAGGTTGGGTGTCTATCCTCATTATGCTAAATGGGAAGCTCACTCAATCTCTTCTGTTCAATGGACTGTACCTGTACCTGCCGCTCCCCACACCTCCACCTGAAAATCTTTCTTTCTGCCACCAGTGGAGATTGACGAAATCAAGAAAGAGCCACAAGAATCCTTCCCATGTTGAGTGTGTCATTTGCATTGCCAAGGATGATATCCTGTTTTAAAATGTACCTCAGATCTGTTTTAATCAGATATGGTAAGATGACAGACACAGAGACAAGCTGCCTTTGAAAGAATAGTTTATTACGGTTCCCAAGAGGAGGGGGCACCACACAAGGCCACATGAGGATGCACCAGGGTCAGTCTGAAGGCAGAAAGAGCAAGGGGAAAGCGTGGGCAGGAGCCTTTTTTGGGGCTTCTGTGGGAAAGGCAAGGTAGGGCAGGCTAATCAGATTTAGGATTGGCTAGTTTGAATGATGTTGGAGGGCTCTGGGCTATAGGGGTGGTCCCTAGTTGCATGATACCTGGCTCTGGGGTAATTTAGGGCAGGGGAATATTGGCTTGGTGTGTGAGAGTTAGATAAGAAGGTGGTTGGGGATGTGGACTGTGGATTAGTTGGTTTGCCTATGAAAGGCATGCTCATAGGCATATTCTTTACTGTGTCTCGGAATTAGCTAGCCATGGGAGAGGCAATCTGTCCAGGATTAGTAAGGCCCCAAGATGTCAAAGCATCGTAAAACATAGAAAATAAAAACCATGATTAATGCATACCCCTTCCAGTAGAACTGTGCTTATCACAAAAGTGATTCTTTTGGGAGCATTTTCTTATTGAGTTATAGAAGGAATGGTAAAGTGGCTTCCTGCACCCCTGGAGTTTACAGTCTAGCTTAGTAGAGAAGGCCTGCACACATCAAACAGTGGCCAACCAGGCAGGACACAAGATCACATGCCAGAAAGATGGGCACAGTGTAGTGGGAGTTTAGAGAAAGTAGAGATGAGAGTGTCCTAGAAGCAATTAACCATTGCCCTAATGGTTAAGAAGGCTGCTGGGTTCACATCTGGCTTCATCAATTATCAGCTGTGTAACCTTGAGCAAGTTTATGTAATCCCTGTGTTTTAGTTCCCTCACTTGTAAAACAAGTTTAATTATAGTGTAGTACCCATGTCATAGAGTTTTTGTGAAGACTAAATGAGTTAATATATTGATATAGAAAGAGCTTAGAACAAAGCCTGGCACTTAGTAAGTATTCAGTAGGTGTCAGCTGTTATGAGAGCTGTTGAGGAAAGTTCAGTGGCGTGGACAGAATTGATCTTTACTTAAAGGAAGAGGGGGAGGGTTGTAGAGGGAGGAAGAGGGAGAGAGAGGGGAAGTGTTCCTTTGCTGAGGCAGGCAAGGGAGTACTGTGGTGGCTGGAAATGAGCCTTGTAAACTCAGGTAAAAGGAGATGAGACTGATAGGATAAGGTTGAAAAAATAAGTTGATGAGAGCTTTGAATGCCAAGGAATTTGCATTTTTTTGTTTAAACCATGCAAATTCATTCAGGGTCTTTTTTAAAAAAAATCTTTTTTTAAAGCAGAGACATGCCATTGAATTAGTGCTTCATACCACTTACTTAACCTTAGTGGTATGGTTTTGGAGAGAGGAGAGACTTGGGCAGGTTGTATAAATCAAGATAGATTAAGTTAGTGGTAGTGAACAGCAACTCCAAAATCTTCATTGTTTTAAAAAAAATAAAGATGTGTTTCTTATTCATGGTACATGTTCATCACAGCTCGACTGGGGACTCTGCTCATCACAGTTACGCAGAGATCCAGGCTGACAGAACAGCCAACATGTCTTATTTTGTTGACCTTAGGAGAGGAGAAGGAACACTCCGGAGGGTCACACACACACATACTTCCATTTACAGCTCAGCATTGGAGCCAGTCACATGTCAGTAACCAGTTGCAAGGTTTCAGTGCAGTCCTTCTATGTTTCGGGGGAATGGCTGGGTTGAAAGAACTGGAAATATTCTTAAATAGCACTGATCACTGCTCACCACACAGGGAGACTCATTTAGAAGGTGGTTGTATTAATATAATAGTTCAAGTAGGTGGTCTTAGCTTCTGGGTCAGAGTTGTCGCAGTCAGTGCAAAAAAGGCTTGGATAAAAAAAGAATTTGATGGAGTGGAGTTTAAAAGTTGATAATGGATTGGATGGAGTTGCAAAGAAAAGAGAAGTCAAGAGGAGGCAAAACTTTTGGACGCAGTGGGAGGTGAGGCTGCCACATGGAAGTATGGGAATTGGTGTGTACCGAGGGGATGGTGGCAGACAGTAGGATGCCCTCAAGGCCTCCAGAGCTGTGCTCCTTGATGAGTAGTCACCAACCAGTGCCTACCCACAAACTGTAATTGGTTTGCAGGGAAATAAGTATCGAAATAGAGAGTAATCACTTAGAAACATTTGTAGTAATTCTTTTCTTTATTTCCATGCTATGGTTTGCTCTGATTATGTTCATGTTGAATCTAATAAAAAAATTGGGGCTCGTATTTTGTGTATTTTTTTTTCTGTTTTTAGTGATTTGTTTTTATTATGTTTTATAAAAATAGAAGATAAGGGAAAAAATAACCAGCCCTTCACAGATAGTTGGAAAAACATTGCTTTGGAGACAGGAGACAGGCACTTAGAGATCAGAGGTGGTGATAAGAATTTGAGTCCTTTTTATAGAATGATTAGTTAAGTACCTGAGATGTGAGCAAGAGAAAGACTCCGGGAAAAGAGGGCTCAGGACTAAGCCGTGGGAGGCACTCAGTGTTCTGGAGGCAGAGACAGAAGAGGAGATGTAGACAATACAGAGTCCTGGGAATCATCGGAGGTGTTGGGATGTTAGTAGTGTCAGATGCCACAGAGAGTCAAGGAAAATAAAGACTGAAATCAAGCTAGATTTGGCAAGAAGTAAGTCACTGTGAATGTTTAAAAGTAAATTTTTCGTTAAGCGGGATGATCAGACATCAGATTTCAACAATTATAAGAAATGCTATGGTAATAAAATAGGAGAGGGTATAACTTACTGGTTGGAAAAGTTTGAGAAAACAAAAGCAAAAACTGGAATGGTAGCTATTGAGCCCAGCAAGGGAAAGCACATTTTGTTGTTGTTTTTTCCAATAGGAAAACCTAAGCAACTTGAAAAAGTTCCTGTCAGCTGAGTGGTGGCATTCAATTTGGGAAGGAAAGAGCAGGTGGTCCTGTTCCATGGCTGGGAGCCAAAGTGGAGAACAGCGGCCATGAGATGGACCTGAGGGTGAGGACAGGGACAGATTGAACCCAGATAACTACTTACACAGCAAACAGGGAGGTTAGAAGGGGACAGTTAGATAGGAATTTGCAAATCTCAGTGGACTCAAAAAGGGGAAAATGCAAGATGGGGCATGCCTGGGGCTACCATTGATGCAGTAGATGTGGTCAAAGTTAAGCAGGCAGGGACTTGAGAACCCTAGTGAGAGCACTGATGAAATGGTTTGACATTGTTGACCATGGTATCCAGTCTGGGCTAGTCAACTTCTTTCTCTAGTCCACACTCAGTAACAATGAGTATTGAATAATAAAGTAATGGAGGGGGAAGAATGGAGTAGGGTTACTTAATCCCTAATCATGGTTAAAAGAAGAATAAAAATATAGTACAAAATGGGTGTAAGGTAAAATTATTTGGTTTAAATTATATCTAATATTTGAAGATATACTTACTCATCAAAAGTTATCTGAAGTTATGAAAAAAATACAAGTATGATATTTTAGGTACTCTGAACATTGTAAAATTTGAAAAATGCTGCAAGACTCTAGACTTGTCAAAATAATTTGCTATTGGATTTCTCATTATCATTGAGCTATTTCTTGTTTTAAGTGTTAGAATGGGACAAGAGCTGGGCAGACATGCAGTGTCTATTTTATGTGCCCAGCTCTCCCTCCCCTGACCTGATTGTTCTCCCTTCGCCATCCTGAATCCAGCTTTTGGTTTCGCCTTGCCTTTGCTATGGTAGGTGATGGGCCTCTGGTTTTCCAAGTGACATCGATACAAGGTAGCATGTCATGGTTACTCCATAGATTGCTGTGCAGTAGAGGCAGTGGATATAGTGGTTAAGAACACACTGGAGTCTAAATGCCTGAGTTCAAATCTTGATAATTTGGGTCACTTAGGTTCTCTGGGCATCTTTTCTTCAACTGTAAAATGGGGATAATATGAAAAATAAGGATTGCAAGAGATTAGGAAAATGCCAGATACATAATAAGCACCTAACAAATGTCAATTATTTGTTCTTCTAAATAGATTATCTCTAATAGATGTTTTCACTGCTTTTTTCTAGTTTTTTTTTTTTTTTGACTGACAAATCAAGTTATTTGTCCCCGGATAATGGAGAGTTGGTTGTACAGTATAGACAGAGTTTTGTTGAGCAAGATGACAAGGGCTGAGGGAAGAGGAAAGGATAAAGGGATTGCATAAGGACAAAGTCAAACCTGAGAGGTCTACTTGCAACAGGCCATGCAGTGATTGGTTAGTTCTTTGTGGTGTTCCATGGACATGTCTTTAAGAATTTTTTTTTTAATTTTTTTTTATTTATTTCAGCATATTATGGGGGTACAGATGTTTCTGTTACATATGTTGCCCTTGCCCCCACCTCCCTCCCTAAGTCCGAGTTTCAATTATGTCCATCATTTGGGTGGTGCACATTG
>CAUYSK010021500.1:0-37564 GCA_963575035.1 Avahi laniger
GGATAGAGCTGGAACACATTCTACTAAGTGAGGTATCCCAAGAATGGAAAAACAAGCACCACATGTACTCACCATCAAATTGGTATTAACTGATCAACACATAAGTGCACATATAAGAATAACATCTATTGGATGTCGGGCAGGGGGGAGGGGAAAGGAGAGGAGGGAACGGGTATGTGCGTACACAAAGATGCAATGTGCACCATCCGAGGGATGGACACACTTGAAACTCGGACTTGGGGGGGCAGCATACATAACCTAAACATCTGTACCCCCATAATATGCTGAAATAAAAAAAAGGACAAATAAACAGGCAATTATGCTTCAGCATGATAAATGCTAAAATTAAGCACCAGGGAGTTGTGGGATTTCCAGTACAATCCCAAGGGGCACAGAGAAGGTTTACCGGAGGAAATAAAGGCTATGCTGAGACCTAAGTTTGTAAAGAAGCTAGATGAAATTGTAGAGAAGGTGAAAGAAAGGTCAAGAAATCCAACAGCTCTCATGGCTACCTTAGTTACTCCATAGCTTCATTTTTAATGATAAAATGATGAGATATTTAAATGTAGTTTTAAAAAAATAAGTGGTGGTGCAAATATGACTCATTATGAGCACTATCATTTTCATTTTTGATCTTGTTCTAGATGCACAGATATGTCATTTAGAAATTACATTCCTATTTGTGAATGTTACAGCTTAGTCCATCTTTTCATGTTGTTATGAAGAAATTTATTAGAATAAAACTCTATTCTAGTAAATGTAGTAAAAATATACTTGGTTCATTTTTCTAGCTTATACTCATATAAGTATAAAATATTTTCTGTTGGATAAAGGAAAACCAGGTTTTGTTGAAAAAGATAATTAATGTTTCTGTATATTCTAATTTATAGCTGTTGTATTCTGCCTTCAGTGAACTGTATATCATATATAAATATATGCATGTATGTATATATGTCATATCTATAAAATCTCTATATTCCATATGTATAATGGAATACAAGTGATATCTCAAAAATTTCTATTATTATAGCCTAGTTTCAGTAAAAATGATAGATTTAGAGATAAATTTAAATAGTAAATTTAAATAAATATAAATTAAGAAAAACTATTATTAATAAAAAAGAGCAGGAAATTATTTCAAATGCAAAATTACATTATTTGGAGGAATGTTGATCTCACTTAGGATTAAATGGAATCACTCATGGTGATAAATATAACATTATTTTCTGATTAAAATATGTTCTTTACTTGATTTTCAAAGTAAATAAGTATTTATACATTAACTTCAATAAATATGTTTTTATATTTTTCAAAATTTTAATATAGAATTTTACAATAATTAGAGTTTGTGAATTTTAATTTAGAAACTTTAAAGACAAATAGTTTTTAAAATTAGCTTTCAATTCAAAAATGTAGGTAAGATAAAATGTGTTAATGTGTCCTTTTATGTACTTTATTTGTCTGAACTCTGAGGAAAGATACTCATATAATTGTAAAGGTATTGGGAGCAATTTAATTGGTAAATTTTAGATGAGTTTAAACTTATTTCAATAAAATATAAATATAAATCAAATTTTTTCTTCTATTTAAGATGATCAGAGATGTCAAAGACAAAGAAAGAACTATTACAAACCTGAGAAAAGAAAACACTGACACACACACACACACACACACACACACACACATATTTTGAAGGTAAAAGCCAGTTTCGGAGTCAGAAACATGTATCACAGTTAGTGGGAAAAAGCCTCAAGGGAGTGAGATATAACTAGTCTTTGGTTTTTATATTTGTGATGGTCAAAGCATTTATCTCTTTGGCTTCCATTTTTTCCACCTATAAAAAGAACAAGTTGGATGACACCTTTTCTGATGATTGCTGCAATTAGGAAACTATGATTTTTACAGATGCTTATTCATTCAGCATTCTGTGCAGGTCTGTATTGATTATGAATAATGAGGGTTACCTTTGTGAATGCTCATCACTGTGATCTCATTCAAGCCTTACAATCCTATGAAACAGGGATAAGTTGCTGGTCCTGAGATTGTTCTTTGTGATTGTGAGTGATGTCTTGGACCAAGTGTATCCAACTCAGTTGTGAGCATGTTCTGTCCTTTAGGGGCAGCCAGTGCTTCCAAGAGCATCAATGATAGCCTGATGTTTGACTCCCCTTGGAGTTCCCCACTGGTTTGAAAGCTGGAGCATCACTTTAAATTTTCCATTTCTTGGTGAATTTCTATCTTTGATTTTTTTTCAAAAGATACATATGATTTTGAAGGATAAGATATTTTATGTATACTTAAGGGACTGCTTTAATGCTATACATAACTGTTCTAAACATTATCTTGTGTAGATACAAATAAAAAGTTTATAATCCTTATTGAAATATTATTTTTAAAATATTCACACTTAAATATTGCAATACTTTCTTTAAATATTAAATTAGTAGATCTTGTACACGGCAGTTGCATAGATAGGCCAGCATCCCCAAGGAAACACTAAAGCTGATGTGTATTTTTGTTCTGTTTCTATATTTTCTCCACGTCTTTCTTGTCTTTGTTGGTTCTCTGACCAGCAGGCATGCCAAGTTTGCCACTGCATCGTGGCTACCCACTAGAGTCTAGACCTCCGTAATGCACCAAATTACTCTTCTGCTCTACAGCCACTGTCTTTGTTTGTCTCTAATTTTTCTGAGCTTTCATCAATGAATATATTCTCTGAGTAATCATTAGCCATTGTGGCAATTTAGGTTAAAAATGATGACAATATGAATTATTGGTAGTTGAAAAACATAGGAATGGGAGAGAAGCATGAAATATTTAGGACATAAAATTAATAGGAATAGAAGGCAGAGAAAAAAACAATGGTTAAGGCTGAATCTCAGATTTCTTGGTTGTCTGGCTCAGTGACTTTGTCCCTGACTAAAAGGACCAAAAGATAAATTATTTGGTAAAAGAAAGTTAGAGTTTAGCTTGGGGCTCATGAGTTTGATGAGAGTCTAGGGCTCATAGTAAAGTAAATATATAAATACTAGGGAAGATGCCCTGCAGGAAGAGATTTTGCAGGAGCAAGATGAGAGGAATTAGCTAGGGGTAGGTTTCTGGGGAAAATGAATTTTCTGTAAAGGGCAACAACAATCACAATGAAATCCATGAACAAGACTAAAAGAAGTAGTCTGATAATATGGGCATCTTCAAAACAGGTGGGATAGAAAGTTTCAGAAAATAAGTGATCAAAACAGTGAAAAGCAATAGAAAAGTTAAGACTATATATACTGAAAAACATAAATTGGATATGACGACTAAAAAGTATTGATGTAGACTTTAGCCAGAAGAAGCAATAGGTGCAAAACCTAGATTGTTGTGAGCTAAACCAGTGAGTGTAAAATAAGGAAATGTAGATAATCACTATGACTGATATTTTTCATATATCTGTTGAGAAAAAGAAAGAGAATGATGTTTAGATGGGGATATGAGTGAAGGAAGTCATTTCCAATTTTATTGTTGTTCGTCAGTTTTTGATTTTTTAAAGGATGATTGAGACAAATTTCTAGGACAAGCTGCAAAAATTATTCAAATTAAAAAAGTTAGATGGGGTGTCATATGAGATTATATGTTTCCTTTTATTTTTTCTTCCTGAATTGTAGCTGGTTTGGGCAGCCTAAAACTTGAGGTCTTGACACACACTAACTGACTGCAGAAAAGCCAAGCCAAAGGTTTGAAACAGATTGCAAGAAAAAGAGTTAAGATGTAAGACTTTACAGTGTGCCATCAAGAATTATTCGCTGGTGAAAACACCACCCCAAGACAGGAAAAACATTTAGAAGGTAGTGACTCCAATCCAGTCAAGAATTAATATAAGTCTAGAATATTGCTAAAGAAGAAGAAATGGGAAAAAGGAAGAAGTACAAATAAAAAATAGTTGCTGAGCAATTGAATGACCATGAATCTCTAAGGATCGCCAGGTTTGACAAGTTGTACCGAAGCAGTGAATCTCCCTGAGTCTAGGAAACAGATCACTGGTCTCACTGAAGCTGGAAGACTCTGGTCCTTGGTTCCCCTTTGATACCAGGTTTTCTTCTTTCTGACTTTTTGCTATTGACTCTACTTTCAAATGTATTTACTGTTCAGCTATTGCATCTCCCGTTTCTCTATGCCTATTGGTTCAGCAATGACAGTTTTATTCTGTATTAATTTACAATCTCACAATCCCATTACATTTGGTTTTAGATTTTCCCTAATCCATATTTAGTACTTAAACTTGCTCTCCATCCATTGATATGGCCCTTGGAGACAAGTTTATTTGACTATAAAATTAAAACATTTTTGTATGAACTTAAAAACACATATTCCACACTAATACATACCACTCATTTAATACTGATTTTACCACATACTGCTCATTTAATAGTGGTTTCACTTCAAATTCTTACTGAAACCATGATAGTTGAATATTTTTAAAAAGTATGATTTATTTGTTTTAATATATGTAGTTAAGTTATTTAAATTTGCTAGGTAAATATTTTTCTTCTGATTTTCGAATTAACAGTAAATTGATAACGTCTCTGCCTTAGTCTGCTTGGGCTACTAAAAATAAAATACCACCATAAACTAGGTGGCTTAAACACCAGGTAGTTATTTCTTACAATTCCAGGGCCAAGAAGTCCAAGATCAAGATGCCAGCAAATTAAGTGTCTGGTGAGGACTCTCTTCCTGGTTTGCAAAAGGCTGCCTTCTTACTGTGTCTTCACATGACAGAGACAGAGAAAGCAAGCTCTCTAGTCCTACTCTTATAAAGGAACTTATTCCATCATTAGAATTCTATTATCATGACATAATTGTTACCCAAAGGTCCCATCTCCTCATACTATCACACTGGAGTTCAGGACTTCAACTTATGAATTTTGAGGGGACACAATTCAGACCATAGCTCTCCCTTTTAAAATGTGGCTATCTATAAATTTTAATGGTTAATAGATGTTCTAAAATCTTTGGAAGAGCTTTGTGGTTCCTACATCTGTAGGAATCTTGAGAATACTTTTTTTCTCCCTTCAAGTATAAAAATTATTGTCATGTAGATACTCTTGCCTGTGATTTAAAAATGATTTTTAAGTATTTTCATTTAAAGTTTAATCTTAAAAGTTTATAATTTATCTTATTTTGTATGTGCACCCAGAAATTGGGATCTTGGATATAACCATTTATTTTTAAAAATGCTGATTCTTTTGGAGAGAATTAAAGTTTAACAGAAATGTAATTATAGAAGTAGACATATTAAGACTTTTTTCCCTTGTTAGTCGTAAAAAAGGCAAGCTTTTTCCCTCTAAATAAATAACTAAGTATAGTAATTGGAAATCAAGTGGGAGGGGTGGGGAGAAGGGGAGGGACAAAAATCTTACCTAATGGGTAAAATGAACACTATTCAGGTGATGGGCACACTTACAGCCCTGACTCAAACCATGTAACAAAAACATTTGTACTCCCTTAATATTTTTAAATAAAAAATTACTAAGTATAATACAAAATATTATCTTCTATTAACTTTCATACTACATAAATATACCAAAGAAAGAATAAATGTGGAGGCCAGAATCAATGCTGAATTTAGCAGAAAACATGACAGTGATTTGTGAGTTTGAGTGCTGGGTGAAAGCCCAGATAATAATGTTAGTAACCTTTTGGACTCTTCCATTTAGAACTTGTCAGAAATACTGAATTCTATTGAGTTTACATCATGCCAGCTCAATAGGACTAAATCCAAATCTAATTTTTTAGAGTGGATTTTGGCACAGCCTTGGTTTCTTTTACAGGGTTAGCCTGTTAGCTGAAATCGATAATGGATCTGGAACTCCTTAAAACACAATAGGGTTTATGTTGTCAGATGTAGTATCAGTGGAGACTAATATTTTTTGGTTAATTCAGAATGGTCTCAAAAGCTCGAAATAGTGTACACCATAATAAAAGAGATATGAAGAGAATCAAGTGCTTCCTTCTGTCTCCCAAGAGAGGTCAAAGAAGTCTTTCCTAAGGAAGCGACATGCGCACCAAGTCTTGAAGGATGAATTAGATCATCAGTTAGAAAAGGGATAAGATGGGAGGTATTACACCAAGGGAGAATAGCATGTAAAGAAATGCAGGCTGTGACCCATCACGGTGTATAAAGGGTACTATGAAAAGTTTCATTTGCCTTAAGCATGGAATACCTACCTACAGAGGAGGGGGTGGAGATGACAGCCAAATGGTAGTGTAGAAGGTAGATCACAAAGGGCCTTTGATGTCAGCATGACGAGTTTGAGCATCATGAAGATGCCTGGAATTTCCAGCAAAAGTTTGAGAAGGAAATTACATGGTGAAATTTGAATTGTAGAATGATAATTCTGGATGTAAAATAGACTGTATCTTCAAGGAAAGTGAAATTAGATGTGAGATTATTGTTGAAGTTGTTGAAAATAATGATAGACACAAATTAATTTATGAATTAAATCAGTGACAACAAAGCCCAACATAATTTTCTTAATGTTAGAGGAACTTAAAAAAATGATTCTAAATTCATTTTGAAATATTAGTGTTTGAAACATAAACCATTTATGAGAAGAATTATTGGGGGAGGGTAGCTGAGATGTTGAGAAATATACTGCAAAGACAAACTAATTTAAATAATGACTTATTGGCTCTTGAATTGATTGATGATCCATAGGAACAAATTGATTAGTACAGAAAGAATGTGTAGTTATGAATTTGAGTTATATAAGTCTTTTAGTAATAGGATTCGCAATTCAAAAGATTGGGAAGGTATATATTATATAGTAAATGTTTCTGTTTCAAGAAGATGGATAAGACCACATGCAGGCTTTCTGTTCTTCCTAGGAGTCCAACACAACTAAAGAGTCAAAGTGAATAAAGGAATACATCTATAAAACAGAAAAGAGCAAGTGCAGGGGACTCTTACTGAAACAAGATAGTCCTCAATACTTTTAATGGATTGAAAGTCAATGGGATGAAGAATGAAAAATGACAGAAGAATAAAAAAATCCCATCCTGGGACATGCAACAAATAGGTCTGCAAAAGAAGTGGGAGCCAATCTGTACAGTAGAATCTTCGAAACATTTGGAGTTGGAGTCAAAGGCATAATGCAGATCATAATTGGGTAGTAGGACTGAACATAGGAAAGGAGTCCAACTCGTCTACGTCATCACACACGAGTCATCACACATAACCTGCCTCCCAGCCTCTGCACACACACATCGAATTTGGGTCATTTTGATCCATCCTCATGTAAAGGTCATCATCTTTCCACCGAAGAAATTAAGCCTGTATTTGGGGAAATTTATTGTTTCACTAAATGCTAGAAGGAATGGAAATAAGTCTTTAAGTATCTGTGAGAAAATTATTTTCAGTCTAGAATTCTACATCCAGACAAGGTGTCGTTAAATGGGTAAGACAGTAAGATATTCTCAAGCATGTACTTATATTTCTAATTGGTCCCCCCCCAATAAAATTATAAACTGAGACTAAGTGGGGCTACCAGAAGATGTGTTTAAGGAAACAACAATTATAGCTCTGTAGCAGGTCTAGAGAAAAATGGGTCCTTATTAAAACAGGTGAGATGTCTCTGGAGACGTCTCTAGAGAAGACAGTGTTCGTGTTAGTGAGAGCGTGGGGGGTGATGTGATGAGCAGTGATGAACCAGAAGCCTAACATTTCATTCTGCACATAGTACATATTTGATAGGTACTTTTGGTGATAAGAAAAATCGAACTTATACAAATAAGGCTTATTATTTTTGAGTCCTTCCATACATATTACTTTGTACAATAAACTTATAAAAATTATGATAGTTAAGTATTTTCAGCACTTCAGGTGGTGTATCAGATATGTAGACGCACTGTCACCCAAATTGGTGGACCATTATAATGTTTTCATTTGGGAAGATGTCCAGCTAGTGAATCTGAAATCATGCCATTTTCCAGTAGATCAAATCTTATTCAAATGTGTCTTGGTTGCTAGCAACTTTGCAAGTACTTGTTTATTTTTTAAGGTCTAATTTATTTGGGAGTGGTTTGCACTAGTACGTTTTTCTCTCTTATTATGTTTCATCAAATGGATGTATGTGTGGTTTATTCACTAAGATTTGTAATTCTATTTTATTGGCTTCATACCAAAATCATGTACTTAGTGATTTCCTTTGAAAGGCATATGCCAAGACAGTGAACAAACATCTTTTTTTTTTTTTTTTTACCAGAGCGTCTCTGACACAAATCCACTCAAATAAATGAGTATTCTGCACTTGACTGCTTAACTGGCCAAAATAACAAGATGGTGTGCCAAAGCATGATGCAACTCTGATGGCCACTACATAAAAAGTTATGAATAAGCATTGTTTTCATCTCAACAGTTTTTTCGGAAGCCTGTTTTCCTGTTTTTTTTTTTTTTTTTTTTGCTCTGTAGACTTCACCTAGCAAATGGTACAATAAGCTAGTTTTCACATGGCCTTTCTAAAAGGTGAAAATGATGAGAAGAGGCTGGGGATGTTGAAAAAGACATTGTGCAATTTGTCCAAATATATCGGCCCTTACCACATATTATTGTACGACATATTTATATTACCATTATTTCTCTTATTATATTTTTACTTATTTAAATAAAAGAGTTTTTTGTCTGTTTTATCTTTCAATTATTATTTTGTGTGTGTAGGTATGTACTGTTGGATGCCTTGCATTTTCACTGTTTAAAATCATACTTTTTATTTTTAAAGTAAAGGATATTATGGAGTTTTAGACATGGAATGTATTTCAAAGCTCCATCTCATTTCTTTTAGTGGATAAACTAAGGCAAAATTTAGGAAACTGATTAACACACAATCAGTATTAGAACTCTGGTTGCCTGGGAGTGTGTTTCATGTATGTGTTTCCCCAGTGAATAATTTTTCAAAGTCCTTACTTTACAAAAACTTTTATTTAGTAAGTGTCTTTTTCTCACATGGTGATTTTATTATTCTCTATAATATTAACAGAATAATTATTTAAAAATTAAAATATATATTTTATATATTTTGAAATTTAATGTTTTATGAACATACATATGACAAAATTTTAAATATTTTTAACACACTGTAAATTCTGCAATTTCCAATATTTTCCTCTCAAAAAGTTAGTTGAGATGCCAAGCATTTATCATTTATCTATGAACTTAGCAAACTTTATGAATGTGAGACCACCCATTGGAGTGGATTATTTCTCAAATAACAGAAAATGGAAGAAATATCAGGACATGTAATTATTTTTATACTGTATATACAGTATTATTATACTGAAAAGTAAATTAACAAGAAGGCACCAAAATGTATTATACATTTTATACATGTTTCAGGGATAGTTTAATAGAATTTGATTAAAAATTGTACAGACATTCTAACTGCATATTATTCAAATGGAATGTAAAAATATGTCATATTCTTTCTTGTTAATTAAAATCAATTCAATAACTATTCATGGACTGTGTAATATCTGCAAGGTACCGTCTACAGTAAAACAATTTACAAAGGATATAAAATGACTTTAAACATATCTCACTTTGTTTGCTATGAAAATTCAGTCACCAAAGCTTGTACATTGAAGTGATCGCCTCTCCATTTTAAGAATGCTTATTAGTTAGATAAATACAAAAAATTTGAAATACAAATTAATGAGATGAAGATGCTAAAGTAAGGTATCTGTTCTTCAAGAGTAGGTGGATTTTTCCATTCCACTGTTTGATGTATTTTTGCCCTTCAAAAAGCACAAATACATGTGATTGGTTTCATATGCTGAGTAAATTGGTAACAAAACTAGAATAATTTTACTATTTGTAGCTCAAAATGCAGAGATAAGTAAATGTGTACTAATTGGAGCATCTAACATAATACACATTTGATAAGACAGCACTTACACAAAAGAGAAAGAGAACAAAAGATTGGCATGAGACTATAAAGGTAAAAATGAGACTATCATTATTAACATTATTTCTGAAACGAAGTCTTCCTCCACCTCATCAAAAAAAAATATTAGGGAAATACATTTGAAATTTATTCATAAGAGATATTAAGAGGTCATAGAATATTGTTAATGTGGTTATTATTAATAGTTTGATTTTTTACCATCTTTCTCTACATGTACATATAGTGTGTATGTACACACTTACATAACTATTTATATTTTTGATTATCTCTTTTTAAGTACTACCCAATTAGAAGAGAAAAATTATTTTATCTTTCTAAAAAATACAATTTTTATTGTATTTTTAATTTTCAAGATAAGTTTCAGAAAAAAAATTTAGAAAAAAATTATATTTCATCGAATCAACATCTTAATGTTGACTTCATCCCCAAATTAAGTGTGTGTTATAAACATGAAGTAGTCCACACACAAACATCATTAAAATGAGGTTAAAAGATCCCTCACAAGGTATGAGTTTTTTTGGTCATTTATGTATATCAGGATTTCACAATTTGTATATACTGTCTACATTTACAACCATTTGAATTTTTTTAAGGTACAACTTTTTTTTTTAATTTCAGAATATTATGGAGGTACAAACATTTTGGTTATATAATATTGCTTTTGTGCAGTTTGAGTCAAAGTTATATGCATGCCCATCACCAAAATAGTGTGCATTGTCCCCATTAGGTATAAATTTACCTGTTCTCTCCTTCCTCCTCCCCATTTGAAATTCGTAATAGAGAAATAGGCAATGATCTTAAATTGCTTCATTTTAATTAATCTCATTTTTCTGACGTGCTAATCTGTTGAACTTTTTTTTTAGTAGAGCCATTTTCAATAGTCATTTATAATTTGATTTTGCCATCGTGTAAGCTACTTTTTAAAGTAAATTAAGCACAAGAGGGGTAACGCTTGCTTTTTCATTTTTCTAGGGCACATTTCAATAAGCAGATGTTCTGATATATAGTCCTCATCAAAGTGAAAAAACATACTTCTTACTCCTAAGGAACTTAAACAAATGTAAACATTTGGGTAAATTTTGTTTAAAAAACTATTATATTAAAATATATGATATTTTGAAATATGACATTATATAATATTAAAATATAACCATATCAAAATATAACTACCCAAACATTTTTGGTTTTGACCTCTCCAATTGTCAACTGGTATTGACTTGAAATTCAAAGGAAAAGGTACAAGATGAATAGAAATGGTTCAGCTAAGTTAGATACTCATAATACTGACCCTTTTATACTAATTCGTTGTTGGTGGACTAACCTCTGTGAGAGAAAAAACATTTGTGCATTTCAGCATTGTGTTTGACAGCTTTCAGAGTTTGTACTTTTACAGTTTAAAGTATAACTGTTTTCTATCATTGTTTCCTACCAAAAATGTTCAAAGGATTAGTATTAAAATACTTTCTGATTTTTTTCTCATATTTCTCTTAGGAACACATTTTCTCTCATTTTTCTCAGACCGGTAAAACTCGTTTTCATAAAGACACACTTTTCCTAAATGTTTTTGATAGATGGAATTAAAATCCCATTCAAAAAGATGATGTTTAGAAATGGCTGATACATTATATAGCAGCAAAGAAAGGAAACATGTAGATAGTTTCTAAATAATAGTCAAAGTAAAAGTGTAAAAAGATGGTTAAGAAATATGACAGATATTTTAAGAACTAAAATATCTAAAATTCTTTCTCTTTTATTTTATATTAACATATATGTTTGTTAATGAAATAGGTGAATATGATCAAAATTATACATACACGATCTGTTATACTCTCTGTCATGATTGATAAATACATTCTGTTCTTTACTTCTGTGACTTCTATGGCTGTTATGACTATGTCAATACTGATTAGTTTACTATAGAGTCCTGTGATGAGACATGCCTTTTTCTACAATTCCAATAATATGATATTTGTGTCACTTTAAAACACTGCTCAGATAAATGTATATTCTTCTTAAATTTCAATCTTCCTCCATTTGGGCCAAAAGGAGTCAGCCCCCTCCTACGTGGGAGAGGGGAAGAGGCACCGAGGCACAGAATAGCGATGACACACGTCCTTTAAGAAATCAAATATAGCTTTGTGCCAAGTGGTGAAAAGAAAAATGCTTAACCCACTAGGGCAGAACAGCTCTCTCCATGCCTGGAAGTTCCATGAGGAGAGTTTTATTTGAGAAGCTAAACTGAGAACACCATAAAGAAAATGAAGAACTAGATTCTTTTTCAATTTAAAATGTTTTTGAGGAATTGAGAGATTTAATTTTTTTCTAAACATTTGGAGTAAAGCTAGTCTAGATGAAGTTAATGAATATGAAGGAAAAATAATAAAGTAAAATTATTTCAATATGATATTGCCCCCACATTCAAAAAAACAAGCTGTAGGCTTATATTTTGTATGTCTTAAGGTTTTTTAAATTTCATTTTTACATTAATTCACTTGTCGTGCCTTTTACAAAGCTATCTGTCCACAGTTGATGAGGGAGGGATCTGTTTGTCACCATAGATTGAGGAGCTCTGAACTAATTGATTGAATTCTTGAAAGAGAAAGATCATATTAATATCACAAGGTTGGTAGGGACTGGTTTTGAGGAAGAGACATATGTTCTTTTGAAACTGCAAAAAAACAAGTAAGAAAAGTTACAGATATATGTTTGAAAGTATGGGTGTCAGAGTTGAGGGAATTTAAACATAAGAATGTAAGTTTCCTCTTAAAAAGATAAAATTTTCAAATGAAACTGAGCAGTATAGCCATAGCCTTTGGGAAAGCGGAAAGAGAGGATGGGATGGTGTTACAAATAGGGAACAAGGAAACCACAGTTGAGGGCCTCAAGTAAACTTGCTATCCTTTAAAAATTTTTAGTATGTACAATTTTCTCTCTGGTAATCTTTTGTAGCTAAGGTATAGAAGATAGCTGTTTGGATTAATCAAAAGGTGACATTTTGCAGAGAAAATGCAATGGGAAAAAGAAAGAGTCCTACATAAATGGAAATGTGTGGTGGGTGGAAACTGAGAGAGTGTTAGATGCCAAAAATGAGGAAAGTTATGGGTGGCGTAGCCAAATAGAATGAACACTAATGAGAAGGGATTTTTCATATAGCTGAACAAATAATGCATAAAGTATCAAGAAGGAGTGGGAAAAGGAAGTAAGGTATGAAAGAATTAAATTCACTGTATTTGAGAAAATGAGTTTCTCTTCTACCAGAGAAGCTGAGTCTTTGGTGGAAATGGGTGAGGGGTAGGGATGGAGTCCTAAGTCCCAGGAAAAGCAGAGAAGGAAAAGAAGAAGCTAAAGGTATATAAGAGTTTTTGATTCTCATATTGTCAGAGGCTAATAGATTTGAGATGTCCAGATGACTGACTTTTCTAAAGGTTATGATAATCTCATTCAGAATGAGAGTAGGGAACTGATAAGATTAGATCAATGACTACAGTCATCAGTCGGTGTTCAAAGAGATCACTCTGAAGACTGCCATTATCTCATATACCAAGCAAAATCTTCTGCATTTTGTATCTAAAGCATGGCAGGATGACCAGAATAATTTTCAGGGTAAGAATTACCAAAGGGCTCTTACTATATTAAATTGGGTTCTTAAAATATTGATTTTTACCATTGATTAGGACTACTAGATATTGAGCCCTGAATATTTATTAGCAATTAATCAGACTCTGAGTCACTTAATGAGTTTAAAAAAAATTTTGTATTCTATGTCAGGATGACATACATACGTTCCATCTAAAAAAATATATCCAGTTGTGCTGATGCAGATTTATAAAAAGAAATGAAAGGACCCAACCTTGTTTTATACCTTATTAAATAGAAATACTGTCTGTCAAGAGAACCATTCATGGCCCATCTGATTCTTTTAGCATAATGTTGATACTTATGAAGATATATTAGAAGCCTTGACTCAATATAGAGATCATACAAACTAGTCCGTAAATGATCCCAGTCTGTGAAGTCAAAGATTAAGACAGATCAATACATGCTTTGAAAAGTCTTAAAATATTCTTGACAGTTTTTGTTTCCTTTTTGTTTTTTTGCTGGGTAAACTGTAGTGGATCAAATACTTAAGCATAGGTTAAGAACACTGATTTCATATGCTGGTTATTAGATTGAGAGATCCCTGAATCCAATTCATTGAGGAAAAAAATGGAAGCATTTTGAAAAAACTCAGCTAATTTGTGGATTTCTGTTATACAACCCAGTATGGAATTTGACCTTTTAAAAATAGGATGGAATAAACATTGCTCCTGAAAAACAAATTACCAAAAAAAAAATACTTATTATGAACAATTCTGCAAATATTAGGGCAAGACATAGGATTCTGACTCAAAATGTCTTAGAGCATTCTTCAGTTTTAGAAAGCTAATTAGGTATTCTATCTAGAGTCATTGGACTTCAACTGGTGAGAATTCTACAACTATAATATTTTGAAAGAAATTCAATGAGAATTTGTGATCAGATCTTTCTTCTTATTGGAGTCGTGTGAACAACACCATATCATGAGCTAGACAGATATAAAGCACATTGACTTCCCTAGACATCTTTTTTAGTCTAATTTTTGGTGAACATAAAATTAAAGATCTGTTTAAAAACTTGCTTTATTTTTGTTTCAGTTGACTCCCGTAAGTACCACTTGGAAGTATATATCTAGTGGGTCAGAGCAGTCTATCCTTCTGTTCCCCATACCCTGAGTACTCAAGTCAGGTTTCAAGACAGATTACTTAGAGGATAAAAAATAATGAAGGTTTTTGTTGCTGTTGTTGTTGTTGTTACTTAGTTTATTTATTTATTTATTTTTCATCATGTTTTGTCATATATTTAGTCACCATGTGACTGGCTATTTTCTTTTTTAAAACATATATATATTTTTTTGATTTCAGAATATTATGCGGCTACAAATGTTTAGGTTACATATATTGCCTTTGCCACACCCAAGTCAGAGCTACAAGCGTGCCCATCCCCCAGACAGTGCACACTGTGTCCATTAGGTGTGAATATACCACTAATAATGAAGTTTTGTTTGTTTGTTTTAATTTCCTCGTTTAAAATACAGAAGCAAAAAGTGCACACTCTTAAGATCATAAAGGATTATTTATACTATCATTATTAAACCCCTTCAATGTTTTCATTCATTCTTTTAGCAACAATTTACTGTCATCTATGGTGTCATTTTGTGTGCAGTCAAGTTTGTATGCAGCAGCATTAAGATAAGTGATTTAGATGGGAATTTGTCACTTAAAGATGTTCACCTAAGAGATGAAGAAAAGTTGAAAATATTAATTAATCAATGGTATTAGTCACTTTATCCCTGGCAATTTATCACAGCTGATTATCAATGATATTAGCCACTTTAGTCACATTTAGATTATCCTACAATCTGCCCTTAGACAATAAGAAACTGTGGCTACACATAAATCGTATCAGATATATCCTTCTTTGGTTAATGTGACTATCTACAGATGTGTGAGCTTCATAGGAAGGTAGTCTTCTCATTCCAAATCTTCCATGAACAAGGTCTTAACAGGGCCACTCATCCCAGCATTCATGTCAGATGTAATGATTATACCTGACAGAGTATATTAATTATAAGAGCTCAAGAGGCAACCAGATTGGGCCCAGGTACTACACCAATTCACATATGCATCAAAAGTAATACTATATACATTATGATGATCTTTTACCAGTTAGATAAATCAAAATGGAGCCATATGGGTCTGAATATTTGAAATTAGTGTTTGATATTAAACAGTGTCAAAATAATCAACTTGCTCGTACCTCATCTAAAGTTGCATTGTGGGATAGTTCTATAAAGTGAGGTCACATTTGAGAACATAATGTTAAAGACCATAAGGGAGACTGCTTATGAAATTAATTATATGAGCAATTATTGAGTACTTTCCATATAGTAGAGTTAGTGCATAAATCTAGCACTAGCACTGTACACTAACACGTGAGGTTGGGAATGAATATGGGATTGAAGATATCCTTAAATCTAGGGGTTATCTTGTTACAATAGTTCAAACAAAAATGTTCCTAATATATTATCAAAGGTCTTACACTACCACTAACTTTCTCTATGAAAATAGTGGTTATGTTTTTCTGGAGAACATTTCAGAAATAAAGGGATTTTTTTGGGGGGTGGAGGTGGAGAGACTCTCTGTTGCCCAATAATAGGGTTTTCTTAAAGGGATTGGTGAATAACTGTTAGCATCTGTTATTTTAACTCAATAAATAATCCTTTAAGATCCCCAAGAAGAATCTAATTTCTCAAAAAGAAAGTAGAAATGAAAAAAACAAGTCAGCTTTACTAAGAATGGATGCTAGTCTTCTAGAACATCCCAGACTGTATTCTAAAGCCTTATAGCTGAATGATTGTTGCTGCCCGTATGCTTATAATTTGTAGGCTTTGGAAGAGTTTCAGATAGATATGGGTTACTTCATATAATTAGACTTAAATGTGATAGGGCTCCTATTTCATACAGAAGTTTATAAGCCGCGATTTATTCCTGTTTCCCAACAAAGTGCTTAAACCACTTTCTTAGGATATATTTAGATATGAATTCTATTACTAAACAAAAAAATTCTAACTCCATGATGAGTTTCCTTTTCTACTTTATTAGTGTAAAGTTTTTTATTATGTTTTAGTATGTTACTTTTAATAAGAAATTATTGATTAAAATGTTGGTATACCTTCTATTTAAAAATTCAGTGACCAAGGATTATCAGAGGTGATAATGCCAAAAGCACCTTTCAATGGGTTTGACAAATTCAAAACCTAATTTTTAAATTTTTTTTTTATTTCAGCATGTTACAGGGGTACAAATGTTTAGGTTACATGTATTGCCTTTGCCCAGTTTCATGCGTGTCCTTCCCACAAACAGTGCGCACCACATCCATTATCTACCCATCCCCTCCTCCCCCTCCCATCTGCCCGACACCCGATGAATGTTATTACTACATGTGCACTAAAGTGTTGATGAGTTAATACCAATTTGACGGTAAGTATATGTGGTACTGGCACAAGAACAGAGACATAGATCAATGGAACAGAACTGAGAACCCAGATGTAAAACCATGCTCATACAGCCATCTAATCCTTGACAAAGCAAACAAAAACATACACTGGGGAAAAGAAAATTTATTCAATAAAAGGTGCTGAGAAAATTGGATAGCCACATGTAGAAGACTGAAACAGGATCCACACCATTCACCTCTCACAAAAACAACTCACGGTAGATAATAGACTTAAATCTAAGGCATGAAAGTATAAGAACTCTAGAAGAAAATGTTGGAAAAACTCTTATAAGACAGTGGTCTTGGCAAAGAATTTATGAAGAAGACCCCAAAGGTAATCACATCAACAACAAAAATAAATAAAGGGGACCTGATCAAATCAAAATCTAAAATTAGCTTAGAGAAAATAAAATTCTTAATGCTGTAAAGTAAATTGCTGTGTTTATAGCTGTCTGAATATCAAAATATGTGATCTGTTGCCTTAAAAATCTAGAACCCCTCCCATCTTACATTTAAAAGGAATTCAGAACAGAGTGTACATTCCCACAAAGGAGAATTTTTTTCTCACTATAATTACTCTGTCAAAAAGGAAGATTGTTTAAAGAAAGAATTAATGCTCATAGAAATATATCACAGTGAAAAACATTTAATTAAAGACAGATTTGGTGATTTTTTATTATAATAAAAGCAAATCCACAGATGTACTGTAATTTTACCTCTGTGTACCTCAGTATGCATATCTTCAGAATTATAGCAGTTTTCTTACAAAGGTGAAGTTCTAAATCAAAATATAGATTTGAGTTTTTTAAACATTTCTCAGATAATTTCTCAATACAAATTTATCTTATTACTTTAGAAATATACCATTCTTTTAGTGAATTATATAAAATGTGATTCTAAATCTCTCAAGGTGTTGTATTTATGTGTACTTATGCATATTTGTTAATTATATTTATTAACTTAATAATTCTTTAACAACTAAAAGAAAACTTCATTCTAGCATGTAGGTCTGCTCTTAAGTGGATTTTGTTATTCTGGACTCAGTGAAATATATATAAGCAGAAACCATATTAGCAGTAGGAGAGTGCCATAAGCTGCTAATGAAAAGAATCACATTCTGATTATATTTCTTGTAATAAGCAGAAAAATGAGTAGTTGCAAACATAATGGAGCTGGATATTTATTTATACTTCTAAAATTTTGATGGAGCATGTAGATTTGTCATATTTTTTCTTCTGTAATAATCTCATCTACCATATTGGATTTCATGAAAATATTAACAATAAGGGGTTACAGAAAAGAAAAGCCTGCATGATAAAAATACAAAAAAAATGGAAAAAATTGTGATTTTTAAGAAGTGTTATATAATTGTTTTTTTAAACCAAATCCAGGCAACTTTTATCTCAAAGGCTTCTGTTCATGTTCAATATACACAATTAGAGAAGTACCTCCATTCATATAGCTATAAAGTTAAGTTCAATTTATTCTCATTCTTACTTTATATTTTGAAATTAAATTCCTTTTGCCTATGGTTTTCAATCCTTGGCCATTTTCTTTGCCCTTCAACAAACCTATTAATTTAACAAGTGATGAAAAGCCGCATAGAGGCTACCCATCGCTTGTTAACTTTGCTACTTTGTTTTCAAGCAGCTTTGCTAAAATGTCCAGAAGGACAGTAAATGAAAACTACCGGCTAAACTGACATTCTTTAATGTTTGTTTCTATTTCTTGAAAATTCTTCCCATATTTTTATTAAATCAATACTTAACACTACATAACTTCAATGCCTACTGACATTGATAGCATGCTTGATTTTTTAAAAAACATGATTATAAGAATTGATTTCATATTTTGGTCAACAGATATTCCACATGACGTATGATCTTGCCAGTGCGGTGGTGAGAATTTTTAATCTCATCGGCATGATGCTGCTCCTATGCCACTGGGATGGTTGTCTTCAGTTCTTAGTACCACTACTGCAGGACTTCCCACCTGATTGCTGGGTGTCTCTAAATGAAATGGTTGTAAGTAATTCCTATTATTTTACACTCTGCCTTTTCAGCGTTTTGCAAAAATAAAACAAGAAAAACCTTCTAAGTATATATGTTAGAATGATCTTATTTATCCTCTATGAATGTTTACAGACAACTTTATAAATTTATTTTGCTTCCCTGGGTATAGTATCAGATGTTATGGGGTTTTTCTACAACTAAATTTTATTTACATAAAATATTCCTGGGGATGTGTATGTTACAGCATCTATTTTTGTATATTTTACTCTGTTTATAGTGAGCCATTTTTTATTTTGAAGGTATGACACATACATACAATCATGGCACAATGTTCTTCCAAAAATGCCTATGGCTTAGAATAATGCCTTCATTCTTTCAAGTTTTTGTAGCATTAACTATGTTTGAGACATGTAATTGTAGGGCTTATTAAACATACAAAGATGTGTACTTCAGTATTGACACAAATGAGGTATGTATGAAGCACAACCATGTTTTAGATAGTACTTTTTGCTAGGGAAAACAAGGACAACTTCACGGAAAAGGTAGACTTTAAACATACCTCTGAAATATATGTAAACATTAAAAAACTGTAAAATATCAATTTGACTTGCAAAGCTAGATATATTCTTTTCTTTCTCTCTTTTTTCTTAATTTCTGCATATTATGGGGGTACAAATGTTTAGCTATATTCTTATTCATACTTATTAATAATATAGGTTTTGATCTACATAATGCAACACTCACTGGGTATAGTCATATTTATACTTAATATTAAGAGCATAGATTTTGATCTACATAGTACAACACTCAACACTTACAAAGGGATTGAAACAGCAATGAATAATATGTGTTCACAAACATTTATTTTTCTGGTGTAAGTTTTCATATTTTTTTTCTGTATTACATTTTAGTTACATTACACTTAATAAAACACTGTTAAAGCTAACTAGCATTTGAATAGTCTTCTCTTATGTGTGACATTTTATGGGAGATAAATTTTATGAGATTTTCACAAAATTTTTACATTAAACATGAATTAAATAGTCTCCTTTTTTATCAAACTATTAATTTCTTGGCTTATTTTTGTTGAAATTACATGGACAACAAAATATTATAGTTTTTTTCTCCTAATAATTATAACTCAGGCTTTCTATTTGAAAGACATGGGAGTTTTCATTGCATGTTATGGAGTATTGTCTTCTTTTTTCCCCTTCCTTTCTCCCTCCCTCAGTCCCTTCCTTGCTTCATTCCTTCCTTACTTCCTTCCTTCCTCTTTTCTTTGCTTTCATTGAGATCTGATATTCACTTACATCTCACTTTCATATCATTTCATATCTGCTTAAATATCACTACCTCACCGAGACCTTCCCTATCTAATATATCATTTAATTGATTTATATTTAAATCATAAAGGCATTTAGCAACACATATGCACACAAAACACACACAAATACACATACTCTTGTTTGTTATTTATATTTTTCTGTGTGTCCTAAACCAGAATGTAAATTCAAAGAGTTAGTTTGTCTTCTTATGTTCTTTGTATCCATTGGTGTCTTAGCTTGTTTTGTGCTGCTATAACAGAATACCATGGACTGGATAATTTATAAAAATTGGAAATTTGTTCCTAACTGTTCCGGAGGCTGAAGTCTAAGATCAAGGCACCTGAGGGTACGGTTTCTGATTCCAACATGGCACCATGATGCTTTGTCGTTCAGGGAGGAGAAAAGCTGTTCCTCACATGGTAGAGAATGGAAGGGAAGGCACCCATCCCTGCAAGTCTTCTTTATAGGGGCATTAATCCATTTTCAAGGGAAGAACCGTAATGATCTAAACACTTCCCAACATTGTCACATTAAGGTTAAGTTTCCAACACATAAATTTTGGGGGACACAGACCATACCAAGTGTCTAGAACAGTACATGACACATTAATTTGTTGTGACTTAGTTACTTATCATTGAAAGTTTTTTTGAGAAATGTTGTATATGGGAGTTTCTATAACTGAAGAACAAAGCAAGAAGGAATTTGGCTAGCTCACATTTCAAATCTGTGATGTCTCCTTGATTATAGATCTGTCACTTATCTTCAAAGCAGCAAAATACATGATAAAGAGGATAAAATGATATTTCAGGGGAAGAAAAAGCAACATCTCTATAATCTGGCTACTGGCTGAGTGGCTAGTATAAAAAACATTAGCACTACTGCCAAAAGATGATTCATCATTGGCATCAACCAATATTTAATTTGGTAAATAACTATCATTTTAAATTTTCCCCATGTATTTTTCAGAAAAGTAGCAAGATGAGCAAACTGCTCCTTTCCATTATTAGATGTCTTGGAACGGAACATCATGTATATTCTTCTAACATATAGAGAAGAGGATCTATCTAAGCTTTGATTGATAGGTGTTTTTTTGAAAAGTTGACACTAGCTGTGATCATTTATAAGTAGGACTTCCTATACAGAAAGTAGAGAACTTTCCTATACAGAAAGCCACTGTTCTACATTGGTACAAAGATCAGAGTTGACCACTTTGGGCAAGAACTGAAGGATCAAGCAAGATCTTTTATGCTCTAACATTCATAATAGCTCATGGCTAACCTGGAGTCCCAGGAAAGCAAGTCTGGGTAGTAAACACTTGGCAGGCCTTACAAAAAGAAAAAAAGAAAAGAAAAAGAAAAAGTAAAATAACGATTTTTGGGTTTCTACAAAGTGCATATAATTGTATAATTATAAGGCAATATACTTGTTAATATATCTAGTGATAAGCACATTTATTGAAAAAAATTTCAATGCCTTGATCATTTTTTCTTTAAATATGTCTATGTGTGTTTGTGTATGTGTGTTTTTGTGTGGGGATTGTGCGTTTAATATAACATAAGCAAACCTTCAATCTTCATTATATCCCGATGTTATGCAAAATAGCTTTTCAGAAGTTGCAATTCACTTCCTGATCTTTTTATTTTTTGGTTGCAGATTTATTAATATATAGGAAATTTGCTTTTATTTTCTTAACATTATTTCCATGTGTAGCTCTAATGTAGAGAGAAGGAAACCTAAGTCTATGTTTGAATACATGGAGCAGAAATTCTTTTATATTGTGGATATTAGTGATATGAAGGAAATAACCATAAAATGATGTTTGTGTCAACAGAGACTCTTGATTTTGTCATTAAAACTTAAAGATATTATTTGCCATCATAAAGCTATAGAGATTTAGTAAATCTTGCATCATAACAAAAAAGTAAAGAAATATTTATATAAAAACAGTTATAATGGACAAGTGAAAATCCAAGATAAGACAAAATGTACCCTACATTTATTTAATATGGTTACTATATACAAAACCCTGTGCTTTGAAACATGCTATCTTATTTGGTCCTCGCAGAATGAGGTAAGTACTATTATCTCCCATTTTATGGTCAAGAAAAATAAAGATTTTAGAAGTAAAATGAATAATCCAGTGTCACACAAGAAGATATAATTTCTGCTCTAAACCACATTAGAATGTCTAGTTTTGCATAGATTATAAAGAACAGTTAAGAACAGTCACAATACATGATAAAATCTAGAGTCACACTCCTCTGCTTGTAGTAGAAAAATCACTCTAAAATCAACATTTGAGATCTGGTACTAAAAAGTGGCAAGAGTGATGCTTTTCTAGGTGTAGAATAAAAAAGTTGAATAAGAAAAGCAAAATATTGAGAAGCCAGACCAAGATGGATGCAGGACATACTAATCATTCTTGGCTATGGGCTTCACAAATATGCTAAGACATTTGGCTTTGATGATAAATTAAAAATGCTAAATTTAAAGATTAGTGTAACAGATTTTTTGTTTTTCTTCTTTTGCATGTCTTCTAACTTTAAATGATTTATATTCTTAAATATTATTAGGCACTATGTATATTTATATGTTCCTTAATTCTGTTTGAATGTATATCCATATTCTTATATCTATATCTCACTAGCTAGTTATTTATAACTCATGATTAGAAATTTATATCCATGCTATAACTATACCATATTTTTAACTATGGTGTTGGTAAAGTGTTTAATACATTTATTTTTATATTAATTATTTCTAATCTGCATTTCATTTCTTAGAAGTAGGTTTAATTCCTCTTAGCTAATTCTTTGCTGTCTTTATAAATTCCTCATTTAAATTATTATTTAAATGATATTTTTAAGAAATCAATCACTAACCATGTGGGTGCTATTAATATAATTTAAATGTATAACCAAAATTTCACGTTGGAAACTTAACACTGTTGGGAGGTGGGGCCTAATAGAAGGTCATTAGGTCGTAAGGGCTCTGCTTTCATGAATGAATTAACACTATTACTATGGGAGTGGTTCAGCAAGTTTAGCCCTCTCTAGCTTCTTTTGTGCACCTTCACTTGCCCCTTCCACCCTTCTGCCCTTCTGCCATGGGATGGACACAGTCTGACCTCCCTCACCAGATGTGTCCCCTTCATCGTGGACTTCCTGTCCTCCAAAACCGTGAGCTCAATAAATTTTTGTTCATTATAAATTATACAGTCTGTGATATTCTGTTATAGCAGTAGAAAACATACTAAGATGTGGGGCTACTTACATTGTCTAGGAAGGAAATACTGAGTTGCAAAACGCAACATTAACAGTGATTAATCTTGCATTGTATTTGTAATATTTTCTTTTGTTTCATTCAAGAAACATATGAATTATAGAATTCTATCTGAATGAAAATCTTGCACTTGAAAGATAATTAATCTCTTATAAAATTAATTGTAATCTCTAATAAAATTAATTATAACATGTAATATTTTTAAATGTAAAACACTAAAATTGCATTTATTCATTATAAAAAGGATTGAAGGTAATGGGTTCCGATTTAAACAAATATGAAATACTTATTTTAAGAATATAAAAAATAAAACCATGATGAATGTTAAATTGCATATTAATTTTGAACTGAATCTAAATATCAGGTGTAATTTAGGGAATGACTACAGAATAGATAGAGAAGCAGTGTGTTCCTAGAGCAATCTTTTTTTTTTTTTTTTGGTCATTGTAATTCAGTTTTATTTATTTATTTTTTTTATTTCAGCATAATGTGGGGGTACAGATGTTTAGGTTACGTGTGTTGCCCTTGTCCCCCCTCCCTCCTCAGTCCAAGTTTCAAATATGTCCATCCTGTTGCGTGGTGCGCATTGCACTCTTTGTGTGTGCTTATACCCATCCTTTAATTAAATTTTGCAGATTTACAGTCAAGGAGTCCATATTTTCTACTAGCAATCTTACAGCTTTATGATTACATGTTAGTGACAATTTTAAAGGTTTTAATGTAAGCATATTATGACTGTAGACATCTGAATGCCCTACATATAGACTCTGGATTTGCTTTTGTAGTTGGGATGTGTTATGTCGTGAAATATTAATATTATATCAAATAATTCTAGCTTATGAACATAATAAGTAAGTGATGCATTTAGATCAAATGAAGGCTAAATGACATCACATTAAATGCTGTGCAAAATTTTCACCACAGTCAAAATGGAGAAAAAGTTGAAAAACTAAATCACTGATTTCTACACTCAGTTGTAAAGTAGTGTGCAAAATCATGCACTTTACAAAAACTAATGGCATATACATCGTATGTATGCAACTACTTGTTTTCAGTAAAACATTACCTATCACAGTAAATTTACATTAAGATATGCTTGTTGGTTTGTTATTTTGTCAGTATTTGATTAATAAAATTTTTTTTGTTTTAGTTTTATACCCACATTTATTTGAGTAACATTATAATCAAAATAATTTAAGCCAATTCAATGTCTTTCATTGTAATATTTTATTTTGTTATGATTTGATGGACTTTTTGCCTTGTTGATAAGTGCTATTCTACAGGGCAGGCAATTTTCCTTCCATGTATCTGCATACTCCACAGATTCTATTTTAACCTTATATATGTTGGTAACTAAATAAATATTAATTATTTATAAGAAAAAGGGTAGTAATCAACAGTATTAGAAAATATGTGTAAAAGAGTTATTGATTTACACATTGAAGTGTACTTCCTTTGATAGTTTTTGCTTTAGTAATTTTTATATCAAATTATTTTTTCAAAGATAAGTAATCACTTAACCAACTCATGGGTATATTTTAAATTGGTAAAGTCCTAATTAATAAGCTTCTAATTCTCTTCATTTCAATAGAAGTAAAATAATAATTATTTCCCCCCAAGATTGAGATGTATGAACCAATCTAAGAATATCAAAGAAAAAAGATGCAAAAGGTTTTTAAGGGTCTAATTAATCAAACGTATATGGGGAGAATAAGGGATTTAATTGGAAAATCTAGTTTACTATTCAATTTTATTTTCACTGAGGCAATGTGGCAGGGACACTTAATTATTACCAAATAGCCACACATACTTTATTCATTTTCCAGTCTCCTTACAGTTAGATGGGACCCTGTGATAATTCCTGTTAATGAGCTGTGAGTGCCAGTATGTTTCACTTATAGGTCTACGCATTGAGAACTGGTGTATCACCCTCCAGCTCTTTTTTTTTTCCCCCTCTGAAGACATGTCTTCACTGGTAACCCACAACATAACACAGCCTATCCTGACTCATTTAGACAGAAACGTGGGGGAAAAATCTGCAGAACTGAATTTAGAGACATAAATACCAGCATTGCCTCTACCCCTAAATCCTCTGATTTTTGTTAGATCACTTAACTTTCTTGTACTTCGGTTCTTCAGCTATGAATTGAGTGTACATTATTTTCTTTTCATTTAGATAACCTCTTAAGTATCTCTTTGTGCCACTAAACATACAGTAGCAGAACGAGATACAGTCTCTGCCCTCATTAGGCTTACCTTCTAACAAGCTTTCATTCATGCTACTTTTTTCTTGGTGCTGAAAACTATACAGAACTTAACAAAATGTAAGTTCTACTATAAAAGAATTTATAATCCAGTGAAAGAGAAAGTTATGTGCAATAGCCATTAATAAAAAATTGAATCAAGGTCTCTAAATTGTATGCGCTGCCCAAAGACAGCTGAACACGTGACAAGTGCTGGTGAAATATTCTCCTCTTTCTGCTTGCCAAGCTATGCACCCTTGATAATGAAGTCATTCACACAACTGCCCCTTTTTTCTTATTAAGCCACCAAGAGAGCACGATATTTTTATAACTCACCCAATGGTGTACCAGTTGTAGCCCTGTTTGGACTAAAATAAATCTATAACATAAAAAATATAAACTAAAGACTTAGGAGACACAAAATTGAGAGACATTTCTTTCAACCCGTACCAGCTGGGGTTTTGAATCAGGACTCTTCAAGAGAGAGGGGATCAAGATACTTCAGTCACTTCTAGCTCAAAAACTGTAATCCTCACAATAAATGTGTACTGGGAAGGGCAGAGAAAGAGCTGTTAACTGATATCTTAAGTAAATGATTTTTGGGGAAAAAAGCAATAAGTGTTATCTATACGTAAGTTCCCATATACAAGTAGAATATAGAAACTTAGGATAATTATTTTATCTGTTGATATTGTAGCAAACATATCAAGGCAAAATTAAACTAGGCTCATTTTTTGTTTTAAAAAGCACATTTACTTGGATAGCTAATGATTGATTGGAATAATACAGCCAAAGTAATATAACTCGGAAATGAAACTAAAAATTTCCTCATTAAAAACATATTTCTCCTTTCTTGAGGTCTAGTGATCTATTTCAGATTTGAATTTCTATAAATTAGTAATGTTATTATTCTGATAGTATTGATTACTTTTTCTAAAGAGAATGTACTGCCATAACACAATATTTTTAAATCCTAACAAAAGGTAATTATTTGCTGACAAGTCACTGTAAAAAAATGCATCAATAGCTCCTATGAGTTATAACAATAAGTAGGTCAGCAGCCTGCTGAGTGTTGTGATTCTTCTTTGCCATCCTGTTTCTGCCCATTAGAAAAGCCTGCCTGGCGACTGTTTTCCATTGGATAGAAACATAACCTCATCACAAAAGGGACACGAATTGCATAAGGTGTTCTTCCTTGTTAGATGTATATTCTTTTATGGGAACAAACATATGGTAATAAATTCTAATCTAGTACTTTGTTTTCAAACAAAATGTGAATTTCAGAAGAACTTTAACTTGAATTACATTTCCCTAATACAGAGGGATGAAGGATATTGCTGAAATTATATATTGACTATGACTACATTGAGTTGCTTTAGCAATACAAGACCAAGCCATAAGTTCCAAGCATGTTTTCTTTTTTCTTTTTATAGACTAGCTCTTAAATTTTAAGTCACAAATGGCTAGAAGAAGCACTAATCTGGGAATTACCTTATCTAACAAATGTCGCTAATTTTAATTTGGGAGAAAACAATATTGCAGTTCAATATTTTCTCCAAAAAGACTAATTTATTAGCCTACGTTCTCCATATATAATATGTGTATTATATTATACACATACACACACACACATATATATATACTCTTGATAAATGTTAAAACTTTGACAAATGTAGTGCAAACATATGTATAACACATTATCTCTCCTATTCTGAGTGAAATAAGTAAAAATATTTTCATTCTCATTATACAGATGAAAAGTCTGACACAGAGAATTGTTAATCCATTTGCACAAAGCCAGAGAGGGAGTCTGAGAGCCGGTTGTAAAATACATGCTTCCCCTTGGGTTAAGGCTGAACCCATCACACAATTCTACTTCAGGGGCCCCAAGAACTTTATCCATTATTTGCCGTTGTCTATTCATGTTTATAGAAAACAACTATTAATTGTCTTCACCAATGGAAGAACTCAGTTGAAATATCTGTGAAAAAGTCATTGTGTTTTATATATGGACGTGTCGGTTTTTCTCTTTTAACTATTGCCATAAATCCAAAAAAATCTGGCAAAGAGAATTCATTATAATTTTTTACTTATTCTGAATTCCTCATGTACTTAGATTTCTTATGAAAAATATCATTTTAAATTGATATAGGTTGTAATAAAATGGTAACATTGGCTTCAATCTGAGAATCAATGGAATAGCAGATTAATGGTTTCTGCTGTATTACTCTACTTACAGATATATGGATGTCAGGAAATTCATCTGAACTTCCCCTCTTTCTAAAGAGTATAAAGTTATCACTCTTTCACAGAGAGAAATACTTATATAGATTTGAAATATATGGGCTAATTCTCCTATTTTCAGATAATTTTTAGGGCAAGGTTATATACTTCCCACAATGGAAGGTTCTCTACAGTTTTCCCCTTTTTCTATTTCATCTTATCTTTTTTTATTCTCCTACCACTACCACTGACTTAAATATGCTACTCCAGAGATACATGACAGAATCAGAGATGACATAAAGAAAACCATGTGATAAGTGAGAGATATAAAAAATAATAGCAGGAACATTTTTTGAATCTTAATATAAATGTTTTCCTAATCCATTATATACAGCATCATTTTTGAGAAGTATTTGTTATTTTTAGAGATGTGACATATTCTGGAAATGATTATTTCCTATGACAAATAGAATTTGGCTCATAAACATATAGTTTACTTCAGTTATTTGAAATTTATCCTTGCAACATAACTACTTCAGGCAATTTATCAAAAAAGATCTTAAAATGTATAATAGATGCATTGTGCAGTCTTCTCATGTTATGAGGATATAGAAATAGGACCAGTATGATTAATACTTAAATATTTTTCTAGTATTTACCAGCCAGATGCCTGATAAACACAATTTCAATCCAAGCAAGAGTTAGCACCTGGCTCTGTTCAACAATTTGCTATCTCATGCTCCGTACATAGAGAAAGGAACATACCCATCTGTGCACTATAACCATTTATTTTCATGAATAAGCTTGGTGATGATAAAAATTACATAGGAAAAATTTGAATTTACCATGATATCTTTGTAATTTATAAAAAAAAATGCAACTGAATCACAGCATATTATCTATATTCAAATAGCAATTTCTTAGGCCAATAAAAATGGTTTCTAATTATATTCTAAAGATAGAATAAATATCAATTATAATATCTACTCATAATTCCCACCAAAGTAATTTGTGTATATTTGGAGATCATTTATTTTGTGCTTATCTTTGCCATTGTGATTAATGTGATAATCTAAGATCCTGATTTCTGCAATTTAGGAAAAGGCTTCCAGTAGAAAAATGCTTAATTTCAACTGTATTAAAATGAGGATCTTTTTATCTATCTATTTTTACTGAAATATACATACCATAAAATTCAAAATTTTAGAGTGTACAATTCAGTGGTATTTAGTATATTCACAAGATTGTATAACCATCACCACTGTCTAATTCCAGAACATTTTTATAACCCCAAGAAGAAATCCTATGCCCGTTAGCAGCCATTCCCCATTCCCTACTTCCCTCAGCCCCGGGACACCACGAATCTACTTTCTGTCTTTATGGATTTGCCTCTTTGGGATATTTATATAAATGGGATTATACAATCATGTGACCTTTTGTGTGGTTTCAAAAATTTTTCTATAATTGAAAAGCTTCACGGGTCACTACTTTTTGGTCTTTAGTGTAACTTGGTAGCTTAAGGTCAGGGTATCTATGCTTCCCTTCCCCACTAACTGGCCCTCTCTACCCCTAACCTCTCCAAGTGGAAGCAGATGGGCAGCTCTAGACCAACATAGAAGTCACACCTGTTTTCCTCTTGAAATTTTGACCTTGTCTAAATCTAGCGTTGGAGTGGTATCTTGCATCATTATTTGGACACTACCTGGCCACTTCACCACGGAGATTGATTAGTTGTTTTTTTTATTATTATTATTATTTTCCATTTCTTTTCAGGAAAAATAAATAATAAATAAATAATAAATAATAATAAATAAATCTTCAGTTACTTAGTAAAAACATGTAAAATAAATTCAAGGAAGAGTCATTTTCCTGATGCTGAAGTAGCAGTGCAAAATATGTTTATCTAGGCTGGGTTTAAGTTTTGGATCACAAAAGCTTCCATTTCCTTAACTTTCAAATTTTTCAAATTAAAGAAAAATACTCTGTAAATATGCCTGTTTCAAATTCAGTGTAAAAAATTGTAAGAACAATCAAAACAACTAAACCGCAAATCTATTCCTCTTAATCTCTTGAATTTCAAAGAGTGAAATTGGAACAAAATTTAATTTGAGATTTTCAATTCTCCAGAAACTACATTTTTATCCTGTAGATGATTTTTCAGTTATATTTTAATTGTCGTTGTGCTTGTCCTAAGGTCAGCTATCTATTTACTTTTTTAAAAAAGCAGTGTGTTATTTAATTAAATAAAATTATAATATAATAGGAAAAAATACTGTTTCACCTGGTAGGCATTAGTCTTTCCCATTGCTCCCAAACTAGAAGAAAAGCATTAATATGCCAGTTAATGATGATTACATTCCCTCTAGCACTTTTATAATTCTATCCTCAAATAGATTATCAATTCTTAAGGAAAAAGAATAAAAGAAATTTGACATATGCCTGTAGTCAGTAAATATTAGGCAAATCAGATTATATATTTATTAATCTATAACATTTAATGGGAATCATTTTTGTGAAGGCAACTTTTCATTCCATTCATCAATGTTATTATTTTTCTATAATTTTTTTATTCTTATTGTACCAGTAGGTCAGAACTTTTTATTAAGTAGCTGCTTTGATAATATGAAAAAGAGATTTAAATACATATATTTTATACACAGAACCATATAAAAATTGAAATCTTACAAATGATAGCTCTAGATATTGTTTGTATATGAATATTTATGAGAATGTCATGTTTTAAAGTTTTCTAATGTATTTCCTTATCATTTTAATTTGTATCCTAATTCTTTGTTTGAACAGCCCAATTTTCATTGTGGTTTAGTATTCTACAGGAATTAAATAACCACAAAATTTGAAAAAAACAAAAAGGAAGATAAACATATTATTTTGGAAAATAATGAAAAAAATTAATAGAAATAGGAGATAGAAGAGAAATAGCTAATGCTATAAAGGCAGATCGCCTTTTCTCCTCCCGGCTGTGTTTCTACCATTCAGTACATTCATCATTGGCTCTAGATGTCTTTGAAGCCTGTTCTGTTTCTTCCAAAGGGAATAAAACTTACACCTTTATAATCATTATATAACGTTTCAGATTGTAATACTGTTTCTTTTGCTTAGCTACATTCTTATTAAGATCTTTTATTTCTTGTACAGGAAGTAAACAGTATATGTTTATGGACATATTTCTACCAACTCTTAAAATGATAATCTATTACAGTGATTTCCATAATAGCTATACTTCTACTACATATCTTATATTTAGTATATATAATCAGATCTTATTATTATTTTGTTCTTTATGCATGTGGCAGTTTTATGACATCCATCCACAACCATGTGCAGCAAATTGTCTATATTAAGTGATGAATAAAAAACTGATTAATCAGTTTCACAAATACTTTTTAAAAGTACTTTTATAGGCAATAACCAATATTATCAATATATTATGAATTAGGAAAGAGATACTCAAGATATCTGTCAAAAGTCAAGCAAAAAGTTGGTGACAGAACTGGCTCTAAGACCACAGTCTCTTTACTTGTACTTTCTTCTATTTCCTATTTATGTATAAATGAAGAAGTCATATCCTAATATATTAAGGTCCAGGTGATTTGGCGAAATGGAAATTCCCTCCCATTTCATTGTTTCTCATTTAAAAATGGAAGTTATTCTTAGTCAGTTGATAAGATAGCTACTGAAATAAACAGAAATATTGTATAGCTTATCAAAACCTATCTTGAAGAAATAGTTTGATGATAAGCATAAGTAAAACTTATATCCTTAAAGTTTCAATATTCTAATGCATAGACATGACATTAGAATTAAATCATAAAATTATTAAATTTGTTTAGCTAGAATTTATGGTTGAGTTAGTTTTTTTTTTTTTAAAGAAATTGACCTAGTTAATGGATACCATGTGTGTCAAATAGGTGCACATCTACATGGAAATCTAGCATGACAGAGAAGATTGAAATAGAAATATAAAGAAAATATTAATAAAAAAAGTATAATTAAGAGTGTCCTAGAAGGTACTGACTAACAAAATGGAAGATTGTTTGTTGCATGCCATGCAACTAGGAAAGGTTATTAGAAATAGAAATTGAACACTTACTATTCTTAAAGCAGAATACTGGTGAGTTCTTGGCTTGCTTTGTTGACAATACAAAGTATAGCCTAGATGATGAGTGACTACTTCAAGCAAAACTGAAGAATTTCTTAATTAGAGTTAAGTGATCAGAATCGGAAAGGAACCACACAACTAATCTTAAACTAAACATAAGAAAATGGTATTGCTAAGTGATTAAACATGATCGAGACCTGGAAACTAGTTTACCTAGTTTCCTTTCCTGGTTCTCTCACACCCAGTAGCTGTGAGAGACTCTAGGACAAGAGGCTTAACCATTTTGTACTTTGGTTTCCTCATCTATAATGTGGGGACGATAATCATAATTACTACACAGAGTTTTGAGGTAAACAAAGGAGCTTATGCATGCCAACTAATAGAACTTATTACATTTATAGAACTTATTACATATATAGAACTTATTACATCTATTACTTATACAGAACTTATATTTCTCAGCTCAAAACACAAAGGTCATTATTAATATTAATAGTTGTAGTTGTGTGTGAGCTAGAGTTGATAATGCTTGTCTACATATTGATACATAACCCTGTTGTTTCAAAAAATAATGATTTGAGGTAGCTGGGAATAAAAATAGATATACTATATAGATATACTATAGATATACTATAGATATACTATAGATATACTATAGTATATCTATAGTATATAGATATATAGTATATAGATATACTATAGTATATAGTATATAGATATAGTATATCGTATACTATATAATATATAGATATATAGTATATAGATTTACTATATAGATATACGATAGTATATCTATACTATAGATATATATCTATACTATAGATATACTATAGATATCTATACTATAGTATAGATATAGTATAGTATAGATATACTATAGATATACTATATAGATTACTAGAAATATTAAGAGACCAAAAGCATAGAAAGAAAAAGTTTATAACACATAAACCTGGCTAATGAAGCCAATGAAATTTGAATGTAGAATCATGTTTTTATTTTGCCACCATCTAAAGAATTCTAGACAAAATGGTCTGAAGCTATAAGAGCAGCTACAAAGAACATTTAGATTGAGAGAAACATTAATGATATATAGTAATAGTTGGAGAAAGGACAAAGAAATGAATAAACACTCCAGTTGGGATCTGCAGAATAATAATAAATGAGAGAAGGTAAGTGGAATACTTTCAGGATTATTTAATAATGTCTTCTGTCAGACTGAAATATTCTAAACTGAATCAACTGAAATAAAGTCTAGAGAAATTAAACTCCAAGTCAGTATTTTGCTACTTCATATGAGCTCAGTCCTCTGGCCCATATGAATTTCATCTTAAAATGGTGATATGTTAGAGAAGAAATTGGGGACTGATTGCATAGGATCTTTCTTTCATAAACCATACAAATGGTGGAAGGACTGTTTTTCCATGAAACAGTAAAATGATGTATGAATTTACAAAGACAGAATGAAGAAATATGCTGCAAATTACAACTTGGTATATTTGATATTAATTCCAAGCAAGATTACACTAAATCATAAAATAAATTATTTGTGAGCACTGAGAAAACACAGTATTTATGTGGTCAGAGCAGGTCTTCGTCTAATGAAAGCAAGTTGTAACAGATTATCTTTTTTCTCTCTTTCTCTCTTTTTTATATATAAGATATCATGGGGGCAAAAACTCATTGAAAACCTTGTTAAGTTCGTATACCAGACTTTCTGAAATGAAATTTAGGTTAGCATATGCACTTATACAAGGCTCTTCATGGTATCTTATGAAATATTTAAACTAATAGACAATAGAATGAATGAGTTAATAACTGGTTAAGTGAGTATTTTCTGCTCTCACACTGCAAAATGTAGGTGGACAGATTTATTTCAACAAAGAAGATATTTAAGTGGACATCTGTAGGATTCTGTCTTCATATTTGAGGTCTTTTTCAACATATTAGTAATAATCTGGTTGAAGTCACCAATGACGTAGCTAATGCAAAGCCAAAAAGAAATGGCTAAGTATGCTGAGTTACAGATTCATATTTAAGAAGATTTTGCTATATAAGAGTAAAAAGTGAACCTAATTGAATGGATTATCTTATGGCAAACATAAGGACCTATAGCAAAATAAATGAAAAAAAAAAGGAAACGAACAAGCACAAGAATCAGACATAGCTCAGCCAATGACATGAAAAATACTAATACTTAGGGTTTTATAACTATAACCTTAATATATGTCAATAATTGACATATAGCCTATGTTAACTAAAGAGAAAATCTAAACAACAGTAATATTTTCTTAGAGAGTATTTAATTTAATTTTGGGTGCCAAATATTGTTAATAAGATCTTTTGATTCTATAGGTAACTATTTTCTTACCAGGAGATACCTCATTGAAATGTAAATACTCACTGTGTTCTATTTGTATGCCTGAAATGATGCTTTCAAAACTAATTTAGATCCATTTATAAATTTAGTTAAATTAAGGACATTGTGATGCATCAGTAATTAGCTTTGTTTTTGAATAATCACTTTTCTTTAAGAACTCAATTACTTAACAGAGTATTTAGGTATTAAGAAAGCGATAAAGCACACTTTAATATTATAAAAAAACTATCAAGAGCATAACAAAGAAGATGGAATTATGCCAAATTGAACAAGAGATTTCATTTTTACAGTTGATCTTTCCAATTATGCAAATAGTAAACACAGGCTCATTGCTTTGCAATGTGTTTCTCTTTGCAGTACATCTCTTAGTGTGTAGCTGAATTTGGTTCATATATTTATATCACTCATAAAATGTGACAGATCACAATGAACTCCTTGATTGAAAAACTTAGAAATATGTGGCTCTCCTTCCACAAACTACTGACATTTTGTCTTATAAATATTTATTCCATTTGTCTTCATTACTAGTAAAAAGAAAAAATCTTTAAAATTATAATAAAATATCATTTTATATATTATTTTTCAGTTTTGTTTTGGAAAAATATTAGAGAAAAAGATTGAGTTATTGTTTAACTTGTAGGAAGAAACTCAAAAAGTTATGTATTTCACAGCTGAACCCGTCAAAAACAACGTCATTCCTAATATAATTGTGTAGCATCTGCTTGTTTCATTGCTGATTATTTCACTGCAGCCAAATTATGGAAAATTAAACCTATAGTTTGCTAAAAATGCTTATTTCTTTATTTAGAGATAAAAGAGGACATAGACAAGTTATCTCATCTACTTTCTATGAATATTTTAATTGTGAAATTGCATTTGTTTAGAGGACCCAGAAGAAAACTGGGGGAGAGACTAGTTAAATCTATATGAAATAAATAACCAACCAACCCAACACCTATAATCCACCTTGTTATGTCATTAAATAAACAACTAATCAAAATATTTAAATAATTCTTTTTTTTTCTTACTTCTCTATAATTTGACGCAGAAGAGTTCAGTTGGCAAGAGAAAGGGGGAAAGTATCTGAGAGTTATTCTAAAAAAAATTCTTAGCTATGGAATTGATACAGGTTTAAATTCAATCCAATGCCCTATATTTGCTTCTTTGTACCATATTACAGTTGAATATATTATGGTGATCCAAAAAATTCTGATTACCAAAAAGCAATTTAATACATTTTATCATGTTCCATTGAATATGAGGAAAGAGAAATCTTCACCAACTTTTGAAACCAAAATTCCCCTGTAACTATGTCAATAATAATCAGAAAACTTAATTCTGTAAAACTGCTACTTAACATACAAATTTTACTGCATTTAGAAACTTTTAAATAAATATATGACAAATTGAAGCTATCAAATTAAAATAGTTTTTGAAAAATAAATTAACAAATAAAAACACAATTCCATCAGAAGGTATTGCCCAAATATTGTTTGGCCCAATCAAACTGGATCAAAATAGGTAGCAAACTTGCATGCCTTCAGAAGCCAGTCTAGAAATATAGATGTGTGAATTAGACCAAGTGTAAGACAAAAGGCAGCCCCTTGACTTTTGTGAGCTATTAAAAAATACTCTGGTCAAGGGACACAGCTACTCCTCAATTTTAGCTGCTAATTGTCATGCAGAAATTTATGCCCAATGGTGCCCAGAGATATTAAAGAAAGCTGGATAGTTAGATTTTTATTGAAAATGCCATAATTTTTGAGACATGACAACTAATTCATATATGTGTAAATTTTATATTATTTAATAACATATTTTATATATCAATGTATAAATTATTACTTTTTTAAAACACAGTATGCGTTCCAAAGAGAAAAAACAACATAATGCTGATTTAGAGCCAGCAGGCCATTAGTTTCCAACTTCTGAAATTAATCAAACACAGTTCATGGGGTTGACAACATGAATATAGGCTTTGCCACTGCATGCATTGGTCTCATCCCTCAAACTCGGGTCCTAAGAGATTTTCTCATTTCTTCTTCAGTTATAAGAGGAAGAAAAAAAAAATCAATGAATGTAAAAGACGATTGGGGAAAATGAGAGAAAAGAAATTTATGCATATTAGCAGCTCAGCTGGATTTAGCAGATCCTCTGCACTAATTTGAATTTCTTTTTACATGAACTTAAGTGGCTTAGCAATTTGTTTCAATATAGTAATATAAAAATGTTCAAGCACTTATGATTGACAAAATAGGCATACATAAAATACATAAATAAAATTTAAAAGAGAAGACATGAAAATTAAATCAACATGTTCCAGAATTCTTCATTGTTGTAAGGGAAAAAAATAATTAGTTTGCATTCAAGTTATGACATTACTAAAAAACAGCACATATTCACCATGCACAATTTGTTGAAAAGTAAGGGTTTTCTCAGTTATTGTTCCTTGTCTTCTTTATTTGTTATGCCTGCTCTGTGCCAGACACTGTTGTAGGCACTATTATCTATCTTGTCCCAGAAGTTATACGTTCTAATTGAACTTGTTACTCTATGAGAAATAATTGAGGATAAGCTTTATTTCCTCAGGTATTATGATCAGTGAAGAGAAACTAAAACAGATGTTTGCTTTGGGCAGTCTTGAATCTTTAGTGATGCTTGAGCTCTCTGGTTTATGTTTCTATCTTTAATATCTGAAAGATTCTCAACTTTTACTCCAAATTGAGGCTGATTCTTTGTGTGTGTGTGTGTGTGTGTGTGTGTGTGTGTGTGTGTGTGTGTATGTAATATACCAAATATTAATGTTTTATTTTTCTTTTTACTTTCCTTCTTCCCCTTTTTTATTTAAGTGGATTTAAGGGCTACAAGTGTTTTTTGTTTTATTTTGTTACATGGATAAATTGCATAGTGAAGAAATCTAGACTTTTAATTTACCTGTTACATAAACAGTGTACATTGTATCCAATAGGT
>CAUYSK010021508.1:0-28176 GCA_963575035.1 Avahi laniger
TTTGCAGCTCTATAATTAAGATTCCTTGGTTATGAAATATTAGAATTGGGATTATAATATCCAGTGGTTATGGAATAAATATTTTAAAATTTATCTTGTAGACTTTATGATTTTGAAAATTAAAATTAGCTAATATACATAAACATGAATTTCCTAAAAACATATAATAATTACCTTATTTCACAAATGAAATTGAGTGATTTTTTTGTTAACAGCAACATTTTTCATGATATTTTTTGGCAACATTAAAGGTAAGAATAATAAGGTAAAAATTAAAGGTAAAAATAATAGAGCTTTTAAAAGATTCTGGTATTTACTTAATCTCTAATCAACCTCAAAAATGTTTCTGGGCCGGGGGTGGTGCCTCACGCTTGTAATCCTAGCTCTCTGGGAGGCCGAGGCGGGCGGATTGCTTGAGCTCAGGAGTTAGAGACCAGCCTGAGCAAGAGCGAGACCCCGTCTCTACCAAAATTAGAAAGAAATCAATTGGACAACTAAAAATATATAGAAAAAATTAGCCAGGCATGGTGGCGCATGGCTGTAGTCCCAGCTACTCGGGAGGCTGAGGCAGAAGGATCGCTTGAGCCCAGGAGTTTGAGGTTGCTGTGAGCTAGGCTGACGCCAGGGCACTCACTCTAGCCCGGGCAACACAGTGAGACTGTCTCAAAAAAAAAAAAAAAGTGTTTCTGAACCTTAGTTCTGAACCCCCCATGCTTCCATTTATCATCCTCCCACCAAATGGCCTTGCAAACCAACATCTAATTTTAAATATTTATTAATGATTAATTCAGTTTCCTTTTAGGTACTTTTGCTTTTTTCCTTCTCAAATGTAACTATTATTTTTTTACAAGAGATGTCTGAAATATATGATAAAAATAAAAAATTCCTTCACTACAATTAATAAAATTCCTACCATCAAACCCATATGAGATGTTAATATTGGCTCATGGTAAGAGTAACCTGAAAACTTAGATAATTTTGTTTTCTTTTTTTCTCATAGAAAAGGAAAAATGAGCTTAGGAAAGATTAGTGAAATAGGCATAGTAAAACAGGAAAATTTTGTCTGTGCACTTAAAAACCTTCAAAATATATGAGTACCTCAATAACATGCTCTAAATAATTATATGTTGTCAACCTTTACTTTGAAAGAGGTAGCATTAAGGTTGTAAAATTGCTGTGCTTCAGATCTACTGAATGTATCATGAACAGCTATGAGGAGAGTAGCTGTCATTTTACTGTGGGCAATGCCTAAAACATATGAACACCGAAAATAATTTTGAGTTACAGAATTTGATTTTATACTATTAAGTTATGACATTTCAACATGACTACTTTTGAACTTATATTAATAAAATTAAAAATATACTTTTTCTCAGGAATGAATTTAATTAAACCGTGAGCATGGGAAATTTAACAAAATATTTATTACATGGCATTGAACTTTTTGAGTAAGCATTCAATGTCCATAGTAGGTAAATAATGCAAATTTTGTGTTACTTTTATAAGAGAGATACATGTGTAGAGTATAAGAAATGTATGATGAAAAATGATGCATTTTAGAAATGAGTATTTACATAATGTGCTAGATTTAATATAATTCATAAATATATCTTTATAAAATTTTCCATAATAATGGTTACCCCTTTATCACTTTATTTTAGTTATATTCAATTTCATCCTTTGTTTTAATGTGTCACTCAATTCAAGATATTTTAAGTAAACCTCAAGGAATATAATTTTGCTTTTGCTGCCACTTTTAATAACAAAAATGATGATAAAAGCTTTTCAATAATGTATTAAGTACATATTCGGTATTTTGAAATTTTGAATTTTATATGGAAGAATGTAGAAACTGCTCACATATATAAATATATTTTAGAGAAATGCAGCAACTGTTTTCACAAATTATTTATAGAGCATTCTCTCCCAGTACTGAATATACTTTTTATAACTAGGTCTTCTATTATCATTATGCAATATGCACTGGTGGTGATTTTGATGGAAACTGACTCCGTAAGAGTTGACTTAATACCTCCCTCCATAATTTTAAGTGAAGTCTCATAAGTTGTAATTTATATTTATTTAAAAATGCTTTATCACTAGACTACTTGAATATTGTGCAAGAACGGGTGAGTTTAGCAGTTCTGGGTTGCCCAAACCCTGCACATTCTGAAGTTCTTCAAGACTGTCTCTTTACGAGCCACTGTGAGGTAGCCTCTGAGCCCATGGAATGAGTATATTCACTGGTGAGAGTGTCTTTGTGGACCTGAGGACTTGGACTATGCGAGACAGTTTATGCTAGCACTGTGATTATGGCAAATGTCTGTTTTTGTGCGCCTTGGGCGTTAGGCCACGCTGTATCAGTTTGAGTGCCGAGCGAGGAGGGGAGTGCACCAAATATCTCAGACCCAGTCACAAGTTTATGCCATGAGTATGTGACTGACTGAAGGCTCAGGGGAGCTCTCCTGGTTGACAATACCACACACATGTCTTCGTGCATCATTAATAGGAGAAATGAGCATGTCCACATGTGTTTCCTAGAAGAGGATGTCTGGAAGCTTGTTCGTTGTTTTTCTTGGACTCTATCCTATGTGCTTTTGGTCTTTGTTGAATTTAATCTATATCCTTTTGCATTAGTAAACTGTAACCATGAACATAACAGCTATTTCGAGTTCTGTGAACCTTTCTAGTGTGAACCTTTCATCAAACCTGAGGGTGAGCTTCAGAACCTTCAACATAGCCATGATCTCTTGCATTAATACTGAGCAAATCAATCTTGAAAAAAACAATTCCAAGTTTCAAGTGTCATGACGCTAATTTATTTTTCAAAATTTTTTAATGCAGGTAATATATCAACAAAGGCTTTCCTTTTATATGTCAAATATAAGGTTTTATTTGATGAAATAAGTTCAGTTCTCATCATTTAAATTAATGCTCTTTGAAACATTTGCAAGCACATAATTATCAATTGAGTTTGAAGTTTCTAGCAAAATAAAACTAATAATTATCTTTTTCTTATATAAATTAAAGTCCAATGTCAAAAAAGCTGAGGTAAAAAGTAATCTTCAAATCCATGATGTGATAGCACGATATTTAGTATAATGCTAGTTTTGACCAAAAAATACAACCTCTATGTTGCCTTTTTTCCTTCTCTAATCAAAGAATGATATTAATAAGGGGATATTTTGCAACTATAATGCTTCTACCTGAAAGTATTTTTTTCAGGGCTTTATAAAGCCTAAGATTTTCAAAATAGTGATATATAGTTATTAAAGGAATTCAGATTTAAATAACTATTTTCACACTTTTATTTCCCAACTTTCATATTTAGTTTTGCAGTTTTTCCAGAATGGCCACAAACTTCCTATGCATTACAGTTATTGCTAGAAACAATGTATGTACTCTTTTCTTTTTTTTATTTCAGAATATTACGGAGATACAAAAGTTTTGGTTACATGGATTGCTTTTGTACTGCTTGAGTCCAAGTTGTAAGTGTGCGCATCATCCAGACATTGGGCATCGTACCCGTTATGTATGATTTCATGCCTCCCCTATGGCCCCTCCCACCTGCTTGATTTCCACCGAGTCTTCCTTCCATCTGTGCACATGGGTGCTGATTGGTTAGTTCCAATTTAATGGTGAGTACCTGTGCTGTTTGTTTTGCCATTCTTGCCATAACTTCACTTAGGAGAATGGTCTCCAGTTTCATTCAGAATGTTGCGAAAGATAATAATTCATTTTTGTGGCTGACTAGTACTCCATGATATACATGTAACACATTTTGATAATCCACTCATGAATTGATGGGCACTTGGGTCTATTCCACAACTTTTGCAATTGTGAATTGTGCTACAAAAACATTCAAATGGAAATGTCTTTTTGATAAAACAACTTTTTTTTTCTTTAGGTAAATACCCAGTAGTGGAATTGCTGGATCAAATGGTAAGTCTACTTTTAGTTATCTGAGGAATCTCCATACTATTTTCTGTAAAGGTTGTACTAGTTTGCAGTCCCGCCAACAGTGTATAAGCGTTCCTTTCTTTTGCATTTCTGTGGTATCAATTGTATTTATTTCTTATATCAATCTCCTTATACATATATAAATCTCTCTCTCTATGTCTCATGTATATTTAAATCTCTGTATGTAGATATTTATTTAAAGAAATTGGTATGTATACATATATACACATCAATGGGGAAAATATATATATCAGAGAGAGAGAGAAATATCTTCTATTTGTTGTGTTGATTGATTGTCTGGAGAATGCTGACTGACATACAAAAGTAATTTTACCTTTGTTTTATGTTTTCTTATGTTATATTTATTTTGTAATAATACATATTCTGAAAATCTATAACAAAAATGTGAAATTCTTCAATTCAGAAATCTCATTCCTTTTTCTGAATAAATTTTCTGTATCTTAATGTTTACTACCATAGACAATCATTGTACACTTGTTCTGTAAAAGCTATTCCAGTTATTTTTTACCTCTCTTAATTGTAATATGACACCTAACCAAGATTTCTGTATACAACTACAGAAGTTTTCCATAATATATTCAACAAATTATAACATGTTGTTTGTGGACCTCTTCTGTTTCTGTGTATCTTCTTTTGTCTGTGATTTAGTTTTCAGCCAATGTATGTATAATAATTGTTTCCCAGATATGTAAAGACATTATTGAGTATTCATAAAATTATTTTTATGGCCCTGATGTCTCCAGAAAGAAATGTTATGTAAATAAAATATATTTATTGTCCTGAAAAATTCCTCATATAGTAGCATTGCTACATAAATGTAACTCAATTTTATAAATTGGTATTTTTGCCTAATAATGTACTAGGAATCTGTTCTCTTTATTGCATTAAAAAATGTCAAGTATTTTATGTTTGGCCATGATCACTAATCCAAAAACTTCTTTTTGTGGGTCTCTATGTAAAATGTTCATTTTTCTTTAATCTGTTATATATCTGACAATCCCTTTAAGAATGTGCTACTTCTTGTTCCAGAGTAAAAACAAACTCTGTGTCCCAGTTATCACTTACTGATTTTATGTTTTTGATAAATTTAATATCTAACTAAGTTTTATTTACTTTAAGTGTAGTAGTCAAATAAGAATACTTATTACCCAGGCTACAGTGTAATAAGGACTGGCCAGTTAATGTCACCAAACTTTCATATCTCTTCACCAAATACATTAGTTGACGACATCTCAAAATAAGTTTTCAAATAAAAACTTTTCAGAAAATCTTTTCATATTGTCATATGACTCATTTATCTTCCAAATGTGAGAACTGATGAAGCTAAGCAGTTCGGAGTGCTGAGGTAGTTTTACTGAACAAGTTGTTTGTTGGTAAGTCTTTAATTTATGTGGTGTCAATCTTCCAACTTTGTTCTTCTTTAGTTCTGTGTTGACTCCTTTGGGTATTTTTCCTTTCAATATAAACTTTAAAATCAGTTTTTCAGTATCCAAAAAATAACTTGCTGGGATTTTCCTTGGAATTGTGTTTAGTACATAGATCAAGCTGGGAGGAATTTATACCTTAATATTGAGTCTTCCACTTCATGATCATGGATAACTTCTCATATTTTTAGATTTTCTTGGATTTCTTGCATCATTTTTGGTTTTCTGCATATAGATTCTATATATATATTCTATTGTATTTATACCTAAAAATTTTATTTTGTGACACTGTTGTAAATGATAGCATATGTTTAATTTAAAACTCCAACTGTTAATTGGAGGTATAGAGAAATGAGGTTGACCAATAATACAAAAAATATGCAGAATAGGAGTGATTGGAATCAGAGAGAATTCATTCACAGCATGAATTAACATTATAGGTCTACAGATGAGTTACAGAATTCCTGGTTTTGTGAGATTTAAAAGCAGAGGAGAATGTGTGTTCTCTTCCTTTAACAGCATCGCAAAGAAGCATCAAGTTCACCCAAAAAGAAATAGGTATATGGCACATCCATAGAAAGCATTAGATGGATGCAAATTTTTGCTTACTCTTATGTGGCGTTGAATATCAGAATGCTTTCCCATGTGAATGAGAGATCCATGGAATGTAGGGAGGGAAAGCTTGCCCTAACAGTGGTCTTCAAAGTATTGAGAAATCGATAAGCTGTTACCAAAAAAATGATGGGTAGATGAAATAAAGATTACCTATGATTTGGCAATGTTTCAGCCTCTAGGAATTTTATGCAACTCCAGAGAAAATGGAGATAATATAATTGTTGATCCCAAAGCCTTATTTCTTTAGAATATATATTAAACATGTTTTCTACTATAATTTACTATTGTGTCTAGAACAAATCTATTCTCAAAAAACTCAGAAGCATGAACATTTTGATTTTTACTTTGCTCTCTAGAATCCAAATATAATGAAAATTGTTAAAATGACAATCTACTAGAAGGTAAAATTGGTTCAACTTCAAAACAACTAACACACTTTCTGAGGTTTATTTTTCTAGAACGTTAGTAAAGGCAATGTGATTTTCGACTATATAAATGGCTCTAAAAATAGAAATATTAACCAAAGTGTAGTTTTCTTTTAAGAAGTTTATAGCAACTAATAATCTTTCACAGTTAATATAGTCTAAGTTTGAAATGTTTATTATGTTCGTGCCACCAAGATACCTAACATTTATTTTTCTAAAATTATACATACTAAGAAATTGTATTCAAAATGAGATATACATATCATTCTGCAAAATGGCTTTAAATGTACCCTTAAATATGTGAGCCATGCTATATTACACATTTGTCAAAGTTTCACAAAACACAAATTATTTAAATAACCCTCAGTTTCTAAATACACAGAAAAGATAAATAAGTAATCTTACTACCGGCAACATTTTTACAGCCCTCCTATTGTCTGACAGCTGGACATCTTTAATATCCCAAACCATAACTGATTGGCTAATGCCACCTGTTCAGCAAAAATTCAAAAGCCATTCATTTGTATAAAATAAACCAGCACATAAAATACATATACTCTTTGCAGAATATATAAAAAATATGTTCCAATGAGAAGTACAAGTAGAAAATATAGGAAGAGGAAGCCATGACTGTAAAATATAATTTTGTAAAAACATCTAATATAGTATATCCACTGCAAAGTTAAGCTATTATAATGACTTTCTTTTCTGAATACACCACAGTTTGAAAACAAAAGGCTTTTATATTGGCTCGATCTGCCATTTGCCAGGTGTGCTATCTTTGAAAAGATATTTATTCTCTCAAATATCCATTTGCATCGCTAACATTTAATTCATGTTTCTTGCAAATAGGATATAATAAAGTTAATGGACAATGATTAAGTACTGGGGTAATAAAACATTTCAACCAATGTTGGCATTTTTTTGAAATAAATCTTATACACTGAGAACTCTGATACACAAAAAATTTCTTTCCATGCCACAGATATCTATTTTCATCATTGTGCATGTTTTGTGATATTCCTTGAACAAAGTGTTTAACTAATCTTAATAATAAATGGTGTCATTATAAATACTATTAGTATTGAAATATATGTTTTAAATTGCTAGAATCGAGGACCAAACCATCCTAATTTGGAGGTGTAGATCAGTGACCATCCATTCCATTCTTGGATTCTGTGGTTCGGAAATTTGCAGAGGGAACTGCTGGACAGCTCTCACTTGGGATGTCGCATATTGTTCAGTTAAATGTTAGCTGGCTGGGCCAGCCGCGGTGCCTCACGCCTGTAATCCTAGCACTCTGGGAGGCCGAGGAGGGTGGATCGCTCAAGGTCAGGAGTTTGAGACCAGCCTGAGCAAGAGTGAAACCCCGTCTCTACTAAAAATAGAGAGAAATTATCTGGACAACTAACAATATATAGAAAAAATAAGCCGGGCATGGTGACGCATGCCTGTAGTCCCAGTTACTCAGGAGGCTGAGGCAGAAGGATCGCTTGAGCCCATGAGTTTGAGGTTGCTGTGAGCTAGGCCGAAGCCACGGCACTCTAGCCCGGGCAACAGCGTGAGCCTCTGTCTCAAAAAAAAAAAAAAAAAAAGTTAGCTGGCGCTGCAATAGTCTGAAGCCTTGAGTAGCCTGAGCATCCACAGGGCTAGCTCCCATGCTGATGGGTGATGCTTTCCGTTGGCCAGCAATTCAGCCAGCACTATTGGCTGGATCACCAATACATGGCTTCTCCGGCATAGCAGTCTCAGGGTGTGTGGATTTCCCCAGAGTGAATTTCCAAAGATAACCAAGTGCAAGCTGCATGGCTTTTTCTCCTCATTTTAAAGCCATAATGATCATACTGTAGTCACAAGCCTGCTCTGATTTAAGAGGAGGCAATATAGTTGACAAAATCTCTATGGGCTAACAGGCCAGTTTACATGGTGAAGTACAAGAAGGATAGAAAAGAAAATGAGCCAGTTCTGTCTTTAACATCATCCTTCAAGGGAAGTTATGTTTGCAGTTCTGTTCCTTAACTTGCTTAGGAAAGGTAGGGGCTTCCTGATGACGCAGGCCTGTGTTACTTGGTCATCAGTAGTGCGATTGGATGAGTAACTACACATAATGCAGGAGTGAAGTGTTAGGGATTTTGCAGAAACAGAAATTTTATAGGAGAACAGACATAGAACATTTCCCAAATAGTTTTATTGATAATATTGTATTAGTAAATAAATGAAATATAAGAATATTGTTATTGAGATATATGTATCTGAGGAAACATGTTCCATTTTCCAAAAGAAGACACAAAATCAAGAAATAATGCTTAAAATAAATAAGTCACGTAAGAGAAGAAATATTAACAAAAATAATAAACAGGAAAATGTTTTTAAATGCTTATACAAAATGAAAAACATGAAAATGTCACAGAAGTTTTGTAGTGAATTGCTTCTTTGATTTTATGTTCATATTTTAAGAGCTCATTAACTACCATGAAAATCATCTATAATTTTTGATATTAAAAAGAGAAATTCCCGGCATTCATTCTTGTAAGAGTATTTTATTTTCTTTTTTTTCTTTCTTTTTTTTTTTTTTTTTTTGAGACAGAGTCTCACTCTTTTTCCCGGCTAGGCTGCCTTGGTGTCAGCCTAGCTCACAGCAACCTCAAACTCCTGGGATCAAGCGATCCTTCTGCCTCAGCCTCCCAAGTAGGTGGGACTACAGGCATGCGCCACCATGCCCGGCTAATTAATTTTTTCTATATAGTTTTAGTTGTCTGATTAATTTCTTTCTAGTTTTAGTAGAGACGGGGTCTTGCTCTTGTTCAGGCTGCTCTGAACTCCTGAGCTCAAAGGATCCGCCCACCTCGGCCTCCCAGAGTGCTAGGATTACAGGCATGAGCCACCACGCCCGGCCTGTAAGAGTATTTTATTGTAAAAGTTTTACAAAACACAAACATTGTTTCAAACTACAAAATGTGTTCCACCACTTAGTGAAGCAGTACCATCAATGATCATAAGAAATAACTAGGTACTCTTACTGCATTCCATTTCCTTTCAATGAAAACTCAATAAACATATGTTAATACATGTCTCTGTGAACATATATATACATATATATATATATATATATATATGTAGGTCTACAAAGCCTCATCCTTTAACATTGAGAATAGACATAATTTGCATTTCAGAATGCTTTTGGATTTAAAAAATATAAGTAATAAGTGTATGTACTTTATGATGTATTAATATAATACCAGTTTCAGGATCTAGGAAAGCATCCTTCCACCAAACTTATTCACATTTATTCAAGGAAGTTTATGAACAGTCACAGTATGTAGAATAAAAATACATTAAGTTCAAGTCAAATCAGATTTTTTAACATCAGTATGAATTTTTTGCTTGATCATAAATTGTTTTCAGATTTTCAGATGAAGGATGGTGAGACTGGATGTATAAAGTAGTCTGTTTCTGTTTCTACCCACCCCTCTTTTTTAAAATACATTGCTCTGTGTGTGTGTGTGTATACACAAACACATATATACATACGTACACACACATATATACTTTTATTTTGCCATTTACACTTAATTTATCCTTGAGTAGTTAACACTATATATAGTTAGTTAATGTGTGTTATACGTAGTTATAACTCTAACGGAAGAACAAAATTATAAATATCCATATTTTAGAAATAATGTTAAGAAAACAAATTATTAGTGAAATTAATCCCAGGCAAATATGACTTTTGCTCATGATGGTAATAGATTGTAGGAGGACAAGTCCCCAGATGGCCTTGGCTAACCCAGCTTTTGCCTCTCCTGTTCAGTATTCTTGAAATGCTTTTATTTTTTATAAGAACCACAAAATGTACCAAGAATGCAACGTCCTGAAAAAAGGAGAACATAGAACATCCTAGGATACGTCCTTATTCCTCTTTGAACAGGATATTTTGAAACACTTGATATCAGTGAGCCAAGTATAGAATTGCAGGACAGAGTGCTCTCAGTTATTTTCTCTCGAGACTTTAAAGATTATCATGACTAGCAAGTGATTTTAATAAACAGGATCAAAAAAAAAAATTCCCAGACCCATTGAAGTATAATTTCTTTCTAATGTATCAATACGCATGAATTTGGGGTGTTCAGGGCAGAAACACATTTCTCATCAGGAAAAACAATGATGATAAGAGATCAATTGTTTCTTCTGTTTGCTGTACCCTAGAATATTGTCCTAGTCTGAATGAAAAACCCTCACCAATACCCTGCTCATATTCTATCCAGCAGGAAGGAGAAAATAATAGAAGTTAAGAATGAACAATTTTTTTTTAAGAGAGTGAGACAAAAGCTGATGACCTCACAGTGTTGAGAACTCGGTCACATGATCAGACTCTATTGCAAACAACTCTGGGAATATAACCAGCTGGCCAAACATATGTTTTCCCAAAATTGCAGGCATGGTGACAGCTATGTGATAATGATGGCGATCCAAAAGGAAGAATGAGAAAGTGCTAAAGATGTATCTTAAAGAATACTCTGTAGCTTGTCATCCATAAAAATTATTAACATTATTTCATGTTTATTGTGGTTGAGAAGTTGACTATTAGTCTAATTGCCATTCTTCCATAGGTAATTTGACATGGATGTTTGTCTTAATATGTTGCCCTTTTACTATGATAAATTGTTGATACGGATTCCTTTTAATTTTTATATTTGGTAATTGCTCTCTTTATTATGCTAGCTTATGTTTCTTATCGATTTGGGTAGCTTTTACCCAGTATCTTTTGAAATATTGTCTCACACGCCTCTCTATTCTTCTGTAAATTCCACTATGTTTTCTGCTTTTTGTCCTCTTTATATTTTACCTCTTGACTCTATGCTTTGTTAACAATAATTTATTCAGATTCATCACAAAATGCTCTTATCCTTTGCTCCTCTCCAATTTATTGTTATCCCACCTATAAAGGATACTTAAATTCAGTTATTTTTATTTTAGTTATTATATAACTTTTAAATAATATTTTCATATCTAATTGAATTTTAATAATATCCTGTTACTCACATTTTATTTACTTAAACTTTTCAACAGTCATATTTTGTGGTCTATTACTGATAATTCCATTTATCTGATATCCCGGATATCATGTTTTTTACTGTGATTCTCCTGTCTTTCCTTGATCATAATGATTTATTTCAGTATGTGTTTTCTAATTTGAGATTATGAACTTATCCAGTGTATATAAGTGAGAATACTGGATAACTTGGATGATATCCTTTAATAGAGTATTCTGATTTATTCATTTATGCCCTTCGAACATCCAGGGATTTGTTAAAAAGATAGCTCTCTCCTTTTCTTTTCTTTTCCTTTTTTTTTTTTTTGAGATAATGTCTTGCTCAGTTGCCTGGGCTACAGTGTGGTAGGGTCATCCTAGCGATGAATATTTAATATTTAACACTATCCATTTCAAGTGTCAATTCTTTCCTCTTAAATCACTCTCTAAATACATATTTTACCTGTAGAACTATTCCATACACTTCACATTTTATTTGAATCACTGCTTGGATATTCTCAAAATCAAAACAGCCAACACTGCAACTGGAAGAAAATTGGTTCTTCTTCCCAATATTTATTCCTTCCAATTCTATGGAATATGCAATTATTGTTTATGGTTATAACGTTTATTATTTAATAAATTAAATAATATTTATATTTTAGTCACTAAACTCAGGTAAGAAATTTTCTGTAGGGAAGATCGGGCCCTACATTGTTTTTTATCATACCAGATGTCAAAAACATATAAATACTCTTAGTTTGTTCATAATAATAATAATAATAAACATTATTAAAAACTTGACCATGTATATGCTACTAAATATTGTATATGTTATTTCATTTCTATTTCCTGAATCAAATTTCTTAAATCATACAAATGAAAATCCTGAGATATTTGAGAAGGAAAAGAGATTGTGACAATATTGAAGACCATGTGTTCCTGGGGAAAAAAAAAGTTTAAGAATAAAGTCAAAACGAGAAAAAAATAAAAGGAAATAGGAAAGAAAAGGAATAGAATATTAAGTTTGGAAAAATGAAAGTAAAAGTAAAAAGAAACATTACATAAGTAAATACACAGAATCATCCCCCCAAAATTGTAACTATTTTAAAGGAAACACAAATTTAATGTTTGGAGAAAAGGAGACCCAAGGAAAAATATTAAGCCCATGAATCTGAGAGTATACTGAGTACACTAAAACTCAGTTGAGAGCAGAATCACATGTAATTGTATCAACATGGCTAATTCACTTAATGACTTCTACATTTGTAATATTCTTTGTCTGCCCCTGAATTTGTGTATAAGATAAGACCTCTAATTCCCTCTGATAAATCTAGAAAATAAGGTGAGAGGGAAAAGAGAATAAATGGATTTAGGAACATGCTTAACTGAGAAGCAGAATATTTATGTTTTAAAGTACCAAATTGTAATGAAAAGATGACCTGGGTTCAAACTTTTAAGAAGAAAGAGGAAGAGTGAGTTTGAAGAGCGCATATTAACTTTTATATTTCATGTTTTTCTTATCTCACATCAGAAATTCACTAAAAATCTTTTACCTGCCCCAGGGGAGCAAGGGAGAGTAAGAGGTTATAAACCAATGTTAGCTAATAATCTTTGTACAAAAAGCTAGATAACGTTTTTTAAAAAAATTGAATTTAAATCCAAGATCCAAACTAGATAAGCTAACCATGTCCAAAGTTTACTTATATTGCAAGTATGGTTAACAGAGAAGAGAAAATGTCTAGGTAGAGCTAATTATTAAAAGGTGACATTTAAATTATAGTCAAAATATCAAGGCCATGGGCATCTGCAAGAAACAGGAATCAGGAATTCATTCAAAAGATGAAAAGACTTGAAAGACAACAGGTAAACACTTTAGGCATTAAGCTCAGCTAAAGTGCAGCAGCAAGAACAGACTCACTACTCTTGTTTAGGAAGCTGTAACTCCTACCATAAGTAATCAAGTTCCAGCTGATCATGTTGAGCACTGGACTGAGGTAGAAGGCTGTTAAGAAATTACTCCTGGCACGCAATTCCTAACATGTCAGTTATCACCCATGTAGCCCCCTTGGAATAAAATGATCATAACATTTTCAAACAACCTTATAATAGAAAGAATAAATCATATTTATGCAACTGGAATACTATACTACAATAAGAATTAATGAATGGAAATTCCAGCATCCGCAATGATAAATACCACAAACATAATTGTGACCAAATAAAAAGATTTCAATATAAGACATAAAGATCATAGTTTCCCTAGATTCTGGGTAGTATCTGACCTGGAAGTATATGTTGAGCCTATTAACACTTGAAAGAACAAACAAGGTAGTTCCTATTTCAGGTATTAAAAACTCAGTAATAAAGCACTATAGTCAAGAGAATTCTAAAAGTCATCAGATTCCTGCCACGTGGTGTACATTCCTCATACAGCCCTACATCTTTCAGTGTCTAAAGGGTCTATGAATATGACAGGATGAAATTTCCATGAATATTTTACCTTATATAGCAAAGGGGAAAGGATTTTCTAGATATAATTAAGCCCTTAATCAGATTACTTGAGTTAACCAAAAGCGACACCAACCTAATCAGTTGTGCCCTTAAAAGACATTGAAAGAACAGCAGATATTGTTCCCAAGGACCTGGAACAAGCAAATTGTCACACTGCAAGAGGAGGGCACCACAGAGTAAGATCCAGGAAGTGGTTTCTAACAGCTGAGAAGGGTCTTCAGCTGATAGATTGCAAGAAAATAGGGACTTCATTCAAATAACCTCACAGAAGCGAGTTTCTCCAAGAACCTGAATGAGCTTAGAAACCAAATCATCTCTGGTCAAGCCTCCAGATGGCAGACAACTTGATCTCAGCCCTATGAGAAACGTAAGTGTGCTCAGACTTCTAATCTACAGAAACCGTAGATAATAAATAGTTGTTATTTAAAGCTGCTATGCAGATAATTTTTAAAGCATCAACCAGGGGCTAATAAGGCACTTATGAAATATCCTAAAAATATATTTAGTTTATTATTAAACATTTCAGCAATATGCTATTATGGCCTTTCTTCTTAAATAAATTCAATATAAACGTCAGAAAGTCTTGGTAATTTAATTTGTACATCTATTATATGAAAGCCATAAAAATGGTTCTCACAGTGTCACAATAATTCACAATTTTGTTAAAGATACATAAATCAGATGTAGATATGGAAATTAAGAATTTATCACAAGAAAACACATGAAGAGACAGTTCTGAAAATAATAAATACTAGTGCTTATTTGAGATGTACACTTACTAGGATTGAATATCAATGAGACATAATTACTAGATGCTTTCATTTACAGCTTAGCAAAATAAAACTGTCTAATTTTTGAAATGTTGAAAATGTCAATGTATGCAAATTTGAGGAAGGGTTGGAAATCATAGGGTGATAGAAGGCAGGAAAGAAAGGAGATGAAATCCTACAATTAGATTTTCCTGATATGAATATAAAATGTGAAACACATTAAAAAAATGTAGTAGCAATTTTTCAATTGCCAATGTTACCATGTTCAATAACATAAGTGGATATTCTATATTAAGATGAAAGATTTCAAACTTTATAGTCTGTAAATCAGATTTTGAAGTTAATAAATGTGATGTTTTCTTTAAGACACTATCACCAATGCAACAAATATAAAGTACATTCTCTGGAAAATATTAGAAGACTTTCGTAAACCTACTACCAATATGGATATTCTCAATGACAGATCAGGTTACCAACTCTCTGCATTTTCAATATGTAGGAATTCATAATTTATTAAATATAAATATTACATATATTACTTCCTTTTCTTTCTCTTTGTTATAAAGACTTTGTTAAACCTATTTTAACAGCTACTCTCCTCCAACGATACTTAAAACATGTTTGATTACAGCTTGGTAGACTCAGTTTTTAAAGTTATATTTTATTTATTTTTAATATAGTCACAAGGGGAAAAAATCAAACAGAAAAAATGATTTTCGGTGAAAAATAAGCCTTCTCCTTACCCACTCCCCCACTCTCGTCTTTCCATATCCAATTGTGGTTGCAAATGTCTGTTTCTTATATCTTCTTATAGATATTTTATATGAGTATAAGCAAGTGTGTGTGTGTGTGTGTATGCTCATACATATTTTGTGTATGTATGACTATTTATTGAAAGGAACTTCTCCTTACCAATTGCTGGTATGGCTCTTAAGAGACAAATTCTTTCAACTCTTAAGATTTTGTTTCTGATGGTCAATTCCATTTCTTAAAATACCTTGATACTTTCAGAACTTTTATCAGTTTAAGAGACTATCTATTAACTACTAGAAATAGTAAGTAAAGATTTAGCTGCCTTTACCAACATTCTTTTTCTGTGGGCCTTATAATTATATATTTGGTAATATTAGAAAATATACTTAACAATTGTATTTTTTATTCTATCAACTATTGAAACCTATTAATTAAGAGTTGATGCTCCTAAAGACAATTAACAAACTGAAAATCCTAGTGTGCCATAAACATATGAAATGTTAATCAGACAATCTATGAAAAAAGAAAAATAAAATTTCCATGAGATACAATGTTAATGATGTGACCTCAATCATGAACATTTATACCGTTATGATGGAGACTATTTTGAATATGTCTATAATGCCAAAGTTTAAGATGAACATACTCAGCAAGTTCGTACTATTCCTATGCGAGGAACTCACAGAAATTCACAAGGGAACATTTAAAGGATATTCTTTGTAACAGAACAAAGAAAAGCCACAAACGAAAAAAAAAAAACAACCTTATAATAGAAAGAATAAATCATATTTATGCAACTGGAATACTATACTACAATAAGAATTAATGAATGGAAATTCCAGCATCCACAATGATAAATACCACAAACATAATTGTGACCAAATAAAAAGATTTCAATATAAGACATAAAGAATGATACCATTTATATAAAGGTTAAAGTAGGCAATACATCCTAGATGTTGGGCATAGATACATATAATGTTTAAGTATAAAGTGATAGTTTTATACAAACATTGGCATACTATTTGTAATATTCAATGTACTTATATCTCTTGTTTACGCTATACATGGAAAATCCACATCCATTATGTAAATCTACTTTACCGTTTTAACAGTTCTATTATATTTCATTGTTTTGACGTAATATGCTTTATTAACATACGCACACTCTTTGTCTCTCCCCTTCCTTAACCTGACTCATACTAACATGATAATCTTTAAAGCTGCATATTGATTATAGCAGAATTACATGATTAAAGAAATTTGTGTTCTTGAGTCAATATTTGAAGACAAGCCACATGTGAACAGAAGAAAACATTTTAAAATTTGTAAACAAATGCAGAACATGATGCCACTTGTCAAAAGTTTAAACTAAGTCATCAATCTGATATGTTGTTTGTATATTGTATAGACACATGTAATAAAAGTATGAAGTTATTTCTGGAAATCATAAACATCTAATTTAAAGTAGTGGTAACCTCCAGGCGTGGAGGAGCATGGAGAGACACAGCAATATGACACTATGTGAGAATTACACAGGGCTGGACCACATTGCCCCTGTCTTACTTCTTAAACTTCATATGTATTTTATTATATTCCTTATGCTTTTTTATGTTTGATATATTGCACTAATTCTTGGGTTTGAATTCAATTCCTTCACTCATGTCAGTCATCACATTGGGAGTACCCACCTGAGGAGAAACAAAACACTTGGGACAATTTTCCATTTTGAACTTAAAAATCTTCTACTCTGTTTCTTTCAGTGGTTAAAACAATAATAAATGGCATTAATTTAATATATTTTATTTTCATTATTTTAATGATATTTAGTCATGAAATAGTGGTCATAATCATATCTTTGTGATAAACTGGGAAAGAACTGACTACCATTTGTCGGGTAAAAACAGTGGTTAACAGTGATGATCTATAACTTCTCTCAGATACATGTAGTTTTGACATTAGAAGATGCTGAGTCAATCACAAAATGCTACACAGGTTTTTAAGGACAGAGTAAATATCAAGTCATTTAGAAATTTGAAATGATGAAGAAAACCATGGCAAGGAACATAGACAAAAAAATAGAGACAAGAAGAGTTTTCCTTACATATTTTGAAATCTATGTATTGATTTAACAAAATTAATGAGACTCAATAATTCTCACAGCAAGAATCATTTCCAGCCTTTAAACTCATATTAGGAAAAAGAACCTCATTGGTTTGGAGGCTTATTTAATTATGTTATGTGATCAGAAGCTGTGAAAACTAAGCAACACACATTATTGAAGATTGATTTAAAAAGTAAGATTGGGAGAATTGTTTAAGAAACTTGTAATTCAAGAGAAACAATTACTCCGATATGCACAACATCAGCTATTTTTCTACATAAGCTAACAGAATCAAATAAGTGAAGGAAAGTGACATTGATTCCTTCAGCAATTTAATCAGTTGCAGAGTTTATTAGTGTTTCATTTTGTTGACATCATTTGTTGTTCGTTTTTCTTCTTAAAAATTCGCACTTAAAATTCATACAAATACTAAGAATAGACTAATTTTTTTTTCAAATATTAAGCCCAAATGCACTAGGAAGTAGCTTCAAAATGTGAAATGAAACTAACCCAGTGGCTATGGTGAGAGAGAAAATGGCAGTGACATCTCCTTTATTCCCAGAGAAGGCAGCTCCACGTGAACATCCTGTTTGCCCCTCTAAGACTGTGCCTGTAACCACAGCTGAGTCACCTTGGCGGGAAGACACTCGTCAGCTGCCTGAAAGAGATATTCAACAGAGATTCTGGTTTGGGCTTGAAAACTACCCAATCAGAACTCAGCTATTTTCAACCAATTGGAACTGAATGTGAATTCTTTATTTGCATAAACAGACCTGATTGAACACTGAGGTGGGAATCATCCTTAAATAAACCAGATCCCCCTTCATTCCCCTCGTCTAGAGCACACTTGCATTTTACGTTGGAGGCTGTATCTCCTCCTCAATCTGTTTGGATCTGTAGATTTTTAAAAAATGTTTTTCCATACATTACTTACAGGTTGCCCACTATTTGCTATGTATGTGGGATAGAACCGAAAGAGACTCAACTGTTTGTGTGTTAATAGTTGTTAATCTGTGTTAATAGTTGCCCTCCCACACAAAGTACATTTGAAGATATAAAAATATTTTCAAACACATAATCATTATTAAATGGAAAAGGTCTACATTAAAACAGTTATTTTTAATCTTCAAATGCAGCCTTATTACCTTTTTCATTTGGCGTTCTCTATGGAAGGGGTTTACAAACATTTTCACTTCTGTTGTAGTAACCCTTCAGAGGTGAAATGGACCCCCCCTTATGCATACCCAAAATTTGTTTTGTTCAGACTGATATTGCTACACATGCACCAAGAGGGCATGCAAAAGTTTATTATTCATGTAATTTTGCTTTATGGGGAGAATAAGGCATGCTCTCAAGCTGGTTCAAAAATGGCTTGAGAGAGAAGGAATGAAAACTAGCTTGACTTTTATGATGATTAGTGGGTGGAGATAGGGTGAGGTTTCTGCACTGGGGAAGGCTCGCGTGGTTTGACTTCTCTACCAATGGCAAGGCAGGGAGCAACTGGGCTTTCTTATTAGCTTGCCCAGGTACAGGGCAGAAAGGGAACAGGCGGTGATGAGGCTTGAATGTTTTCTGTATTCAAATATCAAAAATGGATTCAAATTTATTATTATAGTATCTTAACCTTAATGTGTCAGAAAGCACTAAATAGTGACCTTACCTATTTTTTTTTCCTCCCTTGACACATTACTATACTACATACTTTAGAGTTCTAAGCAGTCAAGTATGGATAGTCATATGACTGATTTATAGCCATTGCATTTTGAATGTGCAAAACTTCTGGGTCTACATTGTAAAATGTAACAAATATTGTTCATGGTATTTCCTGTCTTGGTAAAGAGTAAAATAATCACATTTATCAAGCCTCATTACACATGTTAAATCTGTAACAAGTCTACAAGTTCATTGCTTTCTCAATCAGGACAGCAATATCAGATACTGATGGATATTCTTAAAAAATTGCATTCTGCTCCATGCAAGATTTGTCTTTCTGTGCTTGGCTTATTTCACTTGATATAATGTTCTCCAGTTCCATCCATGTTTTTGCAAATGGCAGGATTTCATTTTTTGTGGCCATATAATATTCCACAGTGTGTATCTACCATGATTTCTTTATCCATACAACCACTGGTGGACACTTAGGTTGATTCCGAATCTTGGCTATTGTGAATAAGGCTACGATAAACATAGGGTAGATATCTTTTCAATATACTGATTTTCCCTTCTTTGGATATATACCCAGCAGTGGGATTGCTGAGTCATATGGTGGTCCTATTTTCAGTTTTTTGAGGAAACTCCATACCGTTCTCCATAGTGATTGTGTTATTTACATTCCCACCAACAGTGTACTAGAGTTCCCCTTTCTCCACATCTTTGCTAGCATTCCTTATTGCCTTTCTTTTTGATAAAAGCCATTTTAACTGGGGCGAGATGATAGCTCATTGCAGTTTGGGTTTGCATTTATCTCCTCTAGCAGGTGATCTTAGTTTTCATGACGTGCCACACTCTGGTAGACTAGTTACTCTAAGCTTGACTTATGATGATTAGTGGGTGGAGATAGGGTGAGGTTTCTGCACTGGGGAAGGCTCGCGTGGTTTGACTTCTCTACCAACAGCAAGGAAGGGAGCACCTGGGCTTTCTTATTAGCTTGCCCATGAGCCAAGGCAGGCATCTGAGGAAAGCCACAAGCAAGAGTGCCACAGACTTGAACTCTTCTTATACAACTAAAATAATTTTTCAAAAGAAGGAACTTCAAATTTGCTTTAGCCCTTTGATCGATTTTCAGATTGCTGCAAGGGCTATTTTTCACAATTTTTTCCAGTTTTATAGCTACTTTTTAGGATGTGGTTTTGATGAGTGTCTCAAGCCATCATGCCACGATTTCTTCTTCCCCGTTTCTGTTGAATCTCTTTCCTTCTTTACTGTGCATCTTCTATTTTCCTTAGCACACATTCTGTGGTGTCCAATCATATATTTGCATATTGGTGTCAATTTTATTTTCAATCTTTATTTATGAATTGATTTTTTCTTTTATTTCTATTTTTCCTGAGTTCAGGCATCATTCTTTTATGCTTTTTGTTTGTTAACACTTTATCACTTTTCTGATTTAAGTTAATTCTAAATTATTATTCTCTTATTGCCATTATTATTTCAAAATTTTATTTTTAGTTGGTTTTGCCATACTGGCTACACATTTCATCTGATTGTGGGCATGTATTTTCAACAGGCTTTCATTGTTTTTTCACTCTCTTCCCCTCCTCCTCTACTATCTGAAACTTTTTTGCCTTATCCTCAGTGACCATGCCCTACTTCAACTGGATGATATTCCCAGTGATATCTACTAATTTTAGAGGTTTGTCTGGCAGGATGTTTTGGACAGCTGGTCGAGTATTTTTAGGGCCCTGTATATACCAATACTCAGATCTTTTCATACTTGCTGGAGCTCAACTATATTTCACTCAGCACAAATTGGAACTCAAAAACTCATTTTAATTTTGACTTATTTGCTCAGATAGGCCTGGCAAACCTCCACTTCCAGGGAGGACTCACTGAAGTAATGAAGATTTGTCAGAGATTTCTTTATTCTGTAGTTCTTGGGATCATTTTGTATCTATCTCTTTATTAACTCCTTGCTTCCTTATAAACAAATAATTTTTGTCATATGGATATTGCTAGATTTGGTGACCACTTCTAGTTTGTGATTTATGGGAACACCATAGGAGTTGTTTTGATATTAATAAACTAGTTTATATGACATTTTTACTTCTGTAGGATAGGGACTTAGAAAATATTTCTTGTTACAATCTTACTTGCTGTAAACTGGTATTTTAAATGTTTTTCTTAACACAGTTTGAAATAAATAAGAACAAAGGAGAAATTTTAAAATGGTATTGGACAGGAAAAGATAGGAAAATAAGTCAAAGTAATATGAGAAATGTAGGCAGAGCCCAGGAGTTTACCTACTGTTTTCCAGAATTACATGTTTATTATTGTTTCTCTTCTATATTTGAGTTCCGATTTGTGTGTTTCTTTGTTGACTCAGGTATTTTATCACACTATTTATAATTACCAAGGTGTTTGTTTCACCTAATTTTGTAATTCTTGAGGAGATATGATTATTGCCTTAGTGCATGTAGGACAAATTGACTTTTAAAATTTATTATCAGGTTATATTTTTTCCTCAAAACTTTGAAGAAATAATTCTATTATTATTTGTTATTAACTAATACTGTGGAGAATATATGAGTCTGAATTTGTTAGAACAGGCACTGTGGTCCACAAAGTAATCCTAGCACTTCGGGACGCTGAGTGGGGAGGATTGCTAGAGGCCAGAAGTTTGAACCAGCCTGAGCAAGAGCGAGACCCTGTCTCTACTAAAAGTAATAATAAGAAGAACAATGAATTTGTGAACTATGTATATCTCCAGGTAACCTCAGGAATCTTTCTTTACTTTTTAATTTCCAGTCTGTCTTGGAGTAACTTATAATGATTATTTGCCTTTATTTTTTGAGGAAAAGTAATGATTTTGATCTGTGAATTTAATGCCCTTAGTCTTATGACTATAAATCTAAAGCAGCTATATGTTAATGGTCCTCCAATTTACATGCTATAATACCTTCATTGTCTTTGTTTGTATCCAATCATTTCTGCAATGAACAAGTTTAGATGGAAAATGTTTTGTAAGATCTCACAAAGATAGGCTTTTCTTTATTTGTCTACACTAAATAAAAGGAATATAGTGTCTCATGAATGATACTAGAAAATGAAGCGTTGATTTTAAATGTATTATATGCTATTGTTTTAGTGTCTTGCCTTCTGTAACAAGGATACCATAAACTGGGGGTCTTCTAAGTAACAAGCACTTGTTTCTCACAGTTCTAGAGGCTGAGAAATCCATGAACAAGGAGGCAGAGGAGATGGGATCCGGTGAGGCCCCATTGCTGTTAGACAGAAACTTCCATCTGTGTCATCGCTTGCTGAAAGAGACAAGGCAGCTCTCTGGGACCTTTTTAATAAGAGCACTAAGAACATTTATGAGGGCTGCACCCTCATGATCTGATCACTCCCAAGGCCCCACCTTCTAATATCATCACCCTGGGAGTTAGGTTTCCACGTATGAATTTTGAGGGGATGTAAACATTCAAACCATGGAAACTATTAAATGTTAGTGCAGGTTCGTGTTTACCGTAATGGTGCTGAGCTAATGCCATCTGTGTAATAACTGTAAAAAGAAGATCGCAGTGGTTTTTCCTTGTTGATTGACCTCATATTATTCCTATCCCAGTGTAATTGCTACCTTTTCATTGTGAATTTTTAAAATCTTTCCTTCCAGTGAAGGCAACTATTTCTCCAATCCCTTTAAATGTAGTCTGTCTTTTAAAAAGTATGTTGTTTAATAAAATGTGGCAGAAATGACATTGTGCATGTTTTGAAACCTCGGCCTCCAGTGCTTTTCAGCTTCTGTCTTTACCCTCGTGAAAAGCTGTCCTGAAACTGCTCACCTGTCTCTTTGAAGTTTTGCTCTTTTTTTCTTCATTCTTTTTTTTTTGTATATTCTTCAATTTACTACCACATTCTATTAATTTATCTTTGAGCTAAACATGACTCTTTTTATACCTTCAAACTTCTGCTCAGCTTATTCTATGATTTTTTTTTCATTTTAATATAATTTTTACTCTATCCATTTGGTTATTGTACTATAGTTTACCTTTCTTTGCTGAGGTTCCTTTTCTGATTATTCATTAAAATAATATTTTATTAAATTCTTTGAATATATTTTCCAGTAATTAAAAAAACACAAATTAGTAATATTTATTTTAAAGTGTTTGTTTACCATTGTCAATTTATAAAGCACTTGGATGAATACTTTTTTCCTAAATATCTGTCACATTTTTGTTTTATTTTTGTATAACTAATACATTGTAAAATTCATATTAAACATTGTAAATAATACTCTTTTGAGAGTATTCGATTATCCTCCTTTGACAATTGTAGATTAGTATTTAAGTGGGCAGTTCAAATATGAACATGTTCATTTGAAGTAGAGTATTTAATTTTATGCTTTGTTAGTAAAGATTTGTTTAGAGTCAATCGTTGGAAGGATTAGACTTTAAAAGGGAAAAAAAGAGGCAAAAGTAGTAGAGGCAAAATCTATTTTGCTCTTCCAATATTCTAGAGAAAACGAAGTGTGTTGGACAAATTTATGGAAATGGTTTAGCACCAGGATTTATCTTTATGATATTTGAGGCCCCTGGAAAGGACTGACCTAGTAGACTTCCCCACAATAACCTGATTAAATGAAAAATTGACAGCCATGCTTAGCTTTTCTAAGCAGCCTTTGATTCTCATGCAGTGAGGACAAAATCGAGAACTTTATATATGAACTAAAATAGTGCCAGAAAGCACTTGACCTGAAAAACAATGGATATTGCATGGAGTTGGGCTTAATGAAGGCTAAGATGTATATCTTAGATTAGTGGACAGATGGAGGACCCAACAAAGAGTTAATGCTCTGGCAAAAGAAGAGTCTAACTGAGTGTTTGGCATAGAAGAATCATCCCTATGACCTGAATATCTCTAAGCCTCCCTCCAAAAGTTAAGGTATTCAGCAAAATATCAGTGATTTTTAATTATTTTTGCTTTTACTGTCATTGAGAATTTATGGTATCAAGGTATAAACTTTAATACTAGTCTTAAAGTTTAGTTAATCAGATGACTCATCAGAATTATTTTGTGTCTTGATCACAAGGGTTGTTTTTAAAAAAATGATTTGTTTTTTCCTTGAATCTTCTTAATGCTTCTCTGAAAGTTTTTATCCCAGTCTCTTTATATTTGTCTCCCATAAATTTTGACTTTCTGCTTTATTGACAGTAATATTTGAATTTTGTTTATGGTGATATTTTTGGTATAGAAGTATTTTTTTAATGTTTGCTAAGTCATCAGTCGCTTTTTGATTTATTATTTCTTTTGTTGTTATTGTTTGTTTTATTGGTTACTGCTGATAAAAGTACTAGCAATAAACATATACTTTTATATCTTTTTTTTACAATATTTGGAATTTTAAAAAATATTCTTTAAATCATCTAAAGATGTTTTTTTGCGTGTGTATGGGGGGCATAGACTAATAATAATAAACCATATGAATTTTGAAAAGTTCAATTATAATTCATAAATTAATCTGCAATTACAATGTTTTTACAAGGTAAGGTCATATATTTTATTGTTATTCATTACTCAATTATAGGCACTTTTACTACTATAAATTTCCTTAACTTAATTAAATAATATTGATTTTTCTTATATGTTTAACTTGGAGAAATACTTCTAATCTGAATTTTAATTGGTAAATTATTATGCAAAATGTTTATGATAGCCTTTTGTAAATTACATCTACATTCAGTTCTGTTTCATTGATAATGCTCAGAGAAGATGATTACTTAAAATTCTCAGGGCCATTTTTGATGTGTTGTTATCATGAATTTGTATCTTATATTAAAAAAATAAAAATACATTAAATGAAAAATTGTCATATACCTGAACTATCTATCAGTATTTGATCAGAAAAATCAAATCGACATGAGTTATATAATATGATTTATTGATATAGATATTGACATAGAATAGATGATTTATTGTAAGGTTTAGATCTTATGCAATTGCAGGAGCTAATGGAGGAATCTATATAATGCTATTTAATCTGCAGTTGGTAATGGACCAATGTCTCTCTTCCACTGCCAGTCACATTTAAACTTTGTTTATAGTGATATTTTTTGTATAGTAAGCCAACAGTCAGGAAAGGTCAACATGAAGTAGAGTTAAGCTAGGCAAACTAATCCACAAGTCTGAAATTTTAATAGCATAAACTGTCTGATTCTGACCAGGAGCTGTGATAGTCATTTATTTGCTTATTGATTTTTACTGGTGGTCTACTAGTATTTCAAGTTTGCATTAATTTTAAATTATATAATCTTAATCCTAGTTATCCAACAGTGAAAATAAAATATACTTTATTCAACTATAGGTAAATCACATCTGTATTTATTTTTGGAAGACATTGGGCAATAATAAACATGACAATAAAACAAATGAAAATTGATATTCCTGTTATCTTAAACTATGTAATATTGGTTACTTTGTAAATGAAACATAGTTAAAATGAAAGATGGATAGATAAATCACTCAAAATAAGAAATAGTGAAAATTGTCTCTTAATTTGCTTAATTTGATGGTAACTATAAAACAAAGAAAAAGTATAATTACGGTTATTTTACAAATGGCTGAAGGGAAAATAAGACCCATTTCAGAACACAAATTAGTGAAAATAAAGGAAAAACACAGCATGACACTTATCTTCTTAGCTCTAATAATTTTTTCATCTATAATGAAATCATTGACCCCATTTTCCAATGGCTTGTTTTCTCTTTAAACTTTGATGAGAAAGTAAAATAAGAACTTTATACAACACACTGGTAAACTGAAAAACAATAACATATGCTGACTAAATGATAATTAAGATAAATTGTATTATAGAGCATATCATTTGAGGATATAATTATGATCAGTTCCTTTCTTGCACCATAACACAAAGATTTGGAAATGATATTTGAGCTAATTTTTCTTGTTTCATTTTCACTTACAATAAAATGCTTGGAATTTGATAAAGTGAAATATTGCTACCATTAGATTGTTAGAGAGATATGAGATATCAGATATTAGAACATATGATGTGATATAGGGACTCACTACCAGGAGAAAATAACTGATAGGAAGGTGGAATAATGGTACAGAGTGACTATATGACTATAATTAATATCATAGTTTAGTTTTAAGCATTTATTTGACAAGAATGTGTCCTACTACAGACCATGCTATGTGTAAGACAAAATTTATATTTCAAAGAAACTATAGTCTAGAAGAGACCAAAAATAGTAAATAATTACAATACCTGTTAGTAAATACTATGAAAGACTAATCACACTGTGCTTTGGAAGCAAATACTGGAAGCAGATAACCATGTTTTGTGTGCATTTATAACATGGACTTTAGAAGTTTCTTAGGAGGAGGTGGCATCTAAAATATGATATGAATAATATGTAATTATGTTAAAACACATACTGATCACAGTAGTTTTAAAACTTTTTCATGCTTAACACCTTTCCTTTGCTACTTAACTGCTCTTAGGATGAAGAAAAAACATATTTACTTAGACTGCAGAATACTGCAAGTTATGTCACTTGCATCTGCAGTCAAACAATATCTGGTATCACTTATGCCCTTTTTCTCTGTCCTTTATGATAAAGCCTCATTAGTTTTCTATTATTTCCTCTGTCCCTATTATCTTCCTGTAAATGTTCAGCTCTGGGGATATAGTTTTCTATACTCTGTTCTACATTCTTTGAGTTAGGCCTCTGCAACATTTCCTGGCTCATTTGTTACTTTACTTCCTCTTAGGGAAAGCTATTAAGAAGTGTCAAATTCCTTCAGTATCAGATATCCTTGATATTCAAGGTGAAGGATGGTTGCCACCATAAAATACTTGAAATATACTTTTGTTGTGATTCTTATTGTATCCTGATTTTGAAATTCATCTACATCAGAAAAGAGATGAATTTTGAAGGATGATAGTGAATTTTAAAGAGTTTAATCAAGTAATATTTCAAACTTCAGCTGTTGTTTCAGATGTTGTCTTCAATTGGAACAAATCAGTATGGATGCTGACAAAAAATACTTTTGCTCCATTATTTAAAGAGAAAATATTTACAGGGTGCTTTTACCTAGAAAGCATAATAATGAATTCATGCTAAAGTGCCTTCATCAACATTAATTCTCTTGCTCAGTGCCTCAATTTAATTATGTGAACATTGAGAAGTCCACAGTCTCACAGGACATCATGCTGATCCACTGTGTTAATGAGATCCTTTTGGCAAAACATTCCTTGCAAAGAAACAAATTTAACAAAGAATGGAAATCTATTATGATTAATATGCACCTTATTTGGGAAATCCATTGTTATGGGATATATGTTAACAGAGCACTAAAAGTGATCAAAAAAGCCCCACCCTTGGTGGCTGATATGTATGCATGTAAAGTATGCAGATTCCTTTCACAGACAGCCAGTATGCCCCACCCCACTCCATTTGCATATGTAAGAATTTCCCCATCTAGTCTTTACTAGATGAAAAAAAAACCAGATAATACTCAGTTGGCTCATAGTCTCAAGTGAAAGTGGCCCTAAAGGACAGTGAAAATGTGAAATCCTCTCTGGGTCGATTTGACAGGTCCAGTTTCTCTAAGTTTTGTATGTGAAAGGATGGCATTGCTAATACATTTTCTAACAGAAAAAAAAGAGAAAAATCACAGCATGCAATTGCCCCTTTGTTTACTTAACCATCTGTGACTTAACTTGTTGTCTCTAAGAGTTTTTTTTTAATAGCACTTGAAGAGTTCTCAAACAGAAAGCAGGAGTTTGAGCTCCCTCCAATGTGCACCAAACCACATTCCAAGGAGACTGATAAAACCAGCCTGGCAGAGAAAAAACAAACACAGCTACCTCCCTTTA
>CAUYSK010021510.1:0-19546 GCA_963575035.1 Avahi laniger
TTTTTTCTATATATTTTTAGTTGTCCAATTAATTTCTTTCTAATTTTAGTAGAGACGGGGTCTCGCTCTTGCTCAGGCTGGTCTCGAACTCCTGAGCTCAAACAATCCGCCTGCCTCGGCCTCCCAGAGAGCTAGGATTACAGGCGCGAGCCACCGCGCCCGGCCTACCGGTGGTTTTTGATAAAACAAAACAAAACCCAAAGAATAATACGGGCCAGATGTGATAGCATGCACCTGGTAGTCCCAGCTACTCTGGAGGCTAAGGCAGGAGGATCACTTGAGCCCACGAGTTTGAGTCCAGCCTGGGCAACACAGTAAGTCCCTATCTCTTAAAAGAAATAAAAAAGTGAAAGAAAGAGTTGATCTCTGAAATGTGAAGAAGTTTCAGGAATATTTTATGTTATTTTATGATTTTATTTCCTTTTATTCTATTTTTAGAGACAGTCTTATGTAGTGGCCTGATCATACCCAACTTCAGGAATATTTTAACTAACATATTTTGATTATATTTTCCTTTGTGTATGCTTATAAGAGTGATGCATGATTTAAACAAAAACTATGTCTAGGCCTAGTGCAGCGGCTTGCACCCTTAGTCCCAGCTACTTGGGAAACTGAGGTAGGAGGATCCCTTGAGCCCAGGAGTTTGAGGCTACACTGAGCTATGATTGTACCACTGCACCCAAGCCTGGGTGACAGAGTAAGACCCCATATGAAAACAAAAAAAAGAGAGAGAGAGAGTGTACAAAAATCTAACTAAACTTTAAAAGGTTACTGAGTGTCTTAGGCACTGTTCTAGGCCTAAGAGAGCGTCTCCCACTGAATCACAACTCCATAAGAGGCAATATAAAATAATGGTGAGGAGCACTGGCTTTAGAGATCCATTCAAGTATTCACTCTACGACCATATGAGTTACTTCAAACTCTCTGAGCTTTCCTTTCATCATTTATAAAAAGAGGAAAAACTTTGCCGGGCGCGGTGGCTCACGCCTATAATCCCAGCTCTCTGGGAGGCCGAGGCGGGCGGATTGTTTGAGCTCAGGAGTTTGAAACCAGCCTGAGCAAGAGCGAGACCCCGTCTCTACTAAAATTAGAAAGAAATTAATTGGACAACTAAAAATATATAGAAAAAATTAGCCGGGCATGGTGACGCATGCCTGTAGTCCCAGCTACTCGGGAGGCTGAGGCAGGAGGATTGCTTGAGCCCAGGAATTTGAGGTTGCTGTGAGCTAGGCTGACGCCACGGCACTCTAGCCCGGGCAACACAATGAGACTCCGTCTCAAAAAAAAAAAAAAAAAATTAAAATTACTTAGAGTCTCTAAAGCTACTTAGAAGAACTTTGGATACTTGTTATCATTGGTAGTAATGGTTCACTCTATAGCCTTTTAAAAAATAATCACACTTTTATCATCAATAAGTAGAATTTTTTTATATCTGTAGAGCACTTTACAGTCTTCAAAGCACTTAAACATAGGCTACCTCACCTAAAACCTGTGACTATTAGAAGCCAGGGCACTTCCATAGTCCCTGTACTACAGATGAGGACCCAGAGGCTCAGAGACTTGGGTGCCTTATACAAGGCTACATATAGGCTGCTAAGAACCTCTTGCACCTATCCAAACAGGGCCAGGTTTCTAAAACCTAGGATGTCAGGATTTCATAACTTTTAAGTCGTATATGATGATTTCACAGATGGCTATGTTCTGTTATAATTAGGAACAAAGGAACGCCAAAGACCTCAATTGGGTCTGCTTCATCAGGGAAGGGCATGACAGACATCCACTCTTTGTTATGGGCTGAATTGTGTGTCCTCCCCAAGCTCCTAAGTTGCAGCCCTAAACCCCAGCCCCTCAGATTGTGAGTGTATTTGGAGACAGGGTCTTTAAAGAGATGATTAAATTAAAATGCGGTCTTTAAGGTGGGCCCTAATCCAATATGACTGGTGTCCTTGGAAGAAGAGGCAGTCAGGACACAGACACACACAGGGCTGCAAGGTGGCCTCCTACAAGCCAAGGAAAGAGTCCCCAGAGGAATTCAACCCTGCTCCTATCTTGATCTCGGACTCCAGCCTCCGGAACGGTGAGAAAATAAACTTCTGTTGTTTAAGCCACTTACTCTGTGGGACTTTGTTAGGGCAGCCTGAGCAAACTAGCGTACCCTTCCTTCTGCTTTATGTACCTGAAAAGTACTTTCTCATGAGTCATCTCCAAAAGTCGATCAGAGTGAGTCAGCTTGCCTGCACCGTTCTCAGAAAAGCAACTACGTGGTCAAGAATACGTGACTTGGAAGTACCTTTTCCCAGATGTTGAGTTTTCTTTTCAAACGAATGAATTCTAATCTGTTGGAGTGAAAAGCTTGTTGATTTAGACTAATCCTCACGGGGTTACAGTTCTGAATGATGCATTGATATCTGATGTTTGTACATTTAAAAGGTTGACAATCTGACAGTTTGTTCTCCTAAGAGAACCACGTGTATGTAGAAATAATGTCAAGAAGATATTCAACTCGGGTGAGAGTCAAGATATGTATTTCCTTAAGCCTTTCTGTAGAGGTGACCTGAGGCAGCAGTGAGGCAGGAATGAAATCCAGGAGGGATGTTCTGCTACTGTGTAAATCTGGGTGACTGACCTCACCTTAGATACCAAATGCAACAAGGAGCAGTGTTTTCAAACATAACACAGAATGCAGTGACCAGGGCAACGCATCAGCCTCACTCAGCAATGTGCCTTCTGTTCTCCGCTGACCAGCTCTGTGTCAACATCATGAGAACCCTTGACCCAATATCCTCACCAATAAAAATTTTAAAAAAGTTCTGTGAGAACTAAGTGAAATCATACATGCAAAAACTATGTAAAATAACTTAAAAAGAACTATACAGGCCGGGCATGGTGGCTCAGGCTTATAATCCTAGCACTCTGGGAGGCCGAGGCGGGAGGATCATTTGAGCTCAGGAGTTTGAGACCAGCCTGAGCAAGAGCGAGACCCTGTCTCCACTAAAAAAAAAAAAAAAAAAAAAAAATAGAAAGAAATTAGCTGAACAATTAAAAATACATATACATATAAAAAATTATCCGGGCATGGTGGCACATGCCTGTATTCCCAGCTACTTGGAAGGCTGAGGCAGGAGGATTGCTTGAGCCCAGGAGTTTGAGATTGTTGTGAGCTAGGCTCATGCCACAGCACTCTACCCCGGACAACAAAGTGAGACTCTGTCTCGGGGGCGGGGGGGGGACTGTACAAATGTAAATTATCATTAATATTATTGAATCAGATGAAAGATTATGAGACCAGGAATCATGTGATTTCTAATTCTATGACCTATGTGCTTTTCTGCATGTTATGTTACACTTGAAGCAAAAAAACAGAAAGAAAAGATTTCTAACACTGTCTCTGCTACAAACTAGTCTAACACTGGGCCACCTCACTTCGTGGGATCTTAGTTTCCTCATCTGTAAAACAAGGGTGTTGAATCATATTATTTTACGTTAGCTGGAGCTATCTAAAATTCAAAGATCTAATTCTTACTCAATGCCTTAATAATATATAATATGGTTTCAAAATGGGGACTTTGACATGTAGGTGGGGACACATTACTTTAATGTGAAATGCCTGAGGTGTCAAAGAACAAAAAGGGTTTCCAAGGTTCCTGGCTGTTTTGTGACTAGATTACACAGGGAATGCCAAATGATTGATCAGGTTTTATGAGGGAAGCTTTGAGAGATAATCTAGGAGATAAAAGTATTGTATAATTTCAGGCACGAAAAAAATGTAGTGCTTCAAGTGCAGCTTCCTTGCTCATTAACACATGATGTAATTCTTATGAAAAGTTCGGAACACAGACTCTGCCCTCCCTGAACCTAGGATTGAAACTGGACTCTGCCACTTATTCGGCTAGCCATGAGGTGCTGGGCAATTCCCTTCCTCTCTCTAAGCCTCAGCTTCTTAAACAGGCAAAATGAGAAGAGAACCTTTATCAGAGCACAGTGCATGGCACGTAAGTGTCAAAGTCTCGTCATCATCGTCGCCAATGACTGAACGTATACATCTCCAGTCGTCTCTATTCTTTGGTTCGTGTTGTCGATGACTGAGGCACATCTATCACTTCTGTTAGTACCCAGCATAAGCCTGTGCACACACAGCTCTGGGAATGCAAGTAGGATTCAAAGAAATATCCTACAGACGGTGGAAAGCACAGCTCCTCCCTTCTAAGGAGGAATGGGATGAAACAGTGACAGAAGGGAAACTAAGCTACATTTTGGATAATCTTTCATGCAGGACTGTTAAATGCTAAAATATTTCTTATTCTGTTATCTTTAATAGATATTTAAAATATTATACAAAACAAGCAATGTTATTCTACCCATGCTGTTGAAAATCTGGGAAATACCAAAAAGAATGAAAAAGGAAAACCACACCCATAGTATACTGCCAAGAGATAAGCAGTTTTGATGGGGAGTATCACCATGTGCCCTTGGAAGTCCCATTCCACCTTAAGCCATGCATATCAAGTGACAAGAACATCAGACTTTCCTTCCTTCCCCTCCATCCTTCCATCAATACGACTCCTACCTCACAAGAATCATAAGAAAGAATTACAGGTGGCCGCATGACATTGGCTAACTCCCCTATACCAAACTGCAGTTATTGTACCTGTGGAATGAGCTAGTTCTACATCACCACTGTTGGAAAGATATCACATAAACTCAATGTCTTTGATGTTGTGTAAACCTTCAAGCACTATTCAGACTATAGCTTTAAGGTATTATAAATTCTTGATTTGTCCTGATAACAATTTCATCTTCTAGAAGGTAGAGGAAGCATAAAGGGGTATTTAGATCTAATTCTAAACAACAAAGAATTCGGGAGAAGCCTAGATAGAAAGTGACAGTCTCAAAGAGGAGGTTTCTTTACAAATTATATACCAAAACTCAAAAGCAATCTACACGTTTCCCTTGTAGATCTTTCTAGAACACATAAATATTCCACATTATTTTCATAAGCTCTCAAATTTCCTGGGTGTACCTTGATAGCATTTTCATCTCAAATGTGCTGAGCACCCGTAAGAATGAAATGCAACGGGTCTGCAAAATACAGGTATTATATGCCATATGCCATTTTATATGAGAATCTGAACTCATAGAGTCTAAACGTGCAAAAAGTCCTGTCTGTCATCTCTCTCCCTCTCAGGCACACCTGCTTGCACACGTGCGTGTGCGCACCCTCCACCCCCACCCCCACCTGCTTCTGCAGACGCTTCGCAGACCTGACTTCAGCCTGGGACGTATTGTTAAGGCCCAGTCACGAAGCTTTGGCTCTGAAGGCTTATAATTGAAAAGGGCACACAGTGCTTGTTACCATACCCACGGTGCCAAATTGTGAGGAGTGAGTTGTTGAGACAAACTTTAATTACAACTCCTTGGAGCGCGCTCACCTGTTTTGCTATTTCAGTGAGGGCAGCGGCTTCTGCCTTGCCCAGCTGTTGCACCATCTTGTAAAATAGGCTCTCTTTATTTTGCAGCAAAACATATGGCTCATCATATTCTTTCAGTCTTCCCGAGTCCAAAACCTGTTAATCAGCAGAAAGAAACCCATTGAAACACAATGTTTTGCAGTAACATATTATAACTCAGACAATATTTCGGAAAAGGCCAAGGCAGGGAGAATACAGACAATCTATTTGGGTGGTAGGCCTGGATGGTGTTTAAATGGTTTGATTACCCTGTGTTCCAAAGCAAACAAAGGCCTAACCTGACCTTTTATTATTATAATGTTATAGGAAAGGAAGAAAATGAAAGTTTTAGACCATTATTATGGGTGCTTGGCAGGCCTGTAACATTTTATATTCTGCCAAGGGCATTTTGGGTTATTATCCTCAGTTGGTGCTTTTAACTCTCAGATTCTAGACTTTGAGGGCTATTTATACATATATTCAGAGTTGAAAACGTCTTGATTTAAGAAAATCAAACTCCATTTATCTAAAACGTAGGGTGACGTCATAGAAACCAGATGGCAAAGACCTGACGGCAAATTAATTGCCAGGCGGGTTTGATGTCAACTGAGTGATATCTGGAAAAGAATTAAATGCTTCTGGATTTTCTGCCAGGTTCTAGAATATGTCAGCTGCTAAGAGGAACTAAAGCCTTGTCAGTGAGGTTAAGGTGCACCCTCAAGTCAGCGCTGGGAGTAGTTTATTATTCTAAGACTGAAAGGTTGGCCAAAAGAGCTGCTACCTAAGCAGCTTTAGCATAATTGCTCTCTGCACAGAAGAAATTTCTAGAAATCCAATTTTCTCTTTGGATAAGACTAAAGAAGCAATTAAGAAATTGAGCTTCAAATTCCGGTGATCATGGGCCCACACGGCACACGGGGGCAGCCTAACCTGCATCGCAGAGAGTCTGAATGTATCTGTTTTCACAATCACCTTTCCTTGCTTCTTTCTTTCTCTTTCTTTAGCTGCCTTCCTTTTAGCATTTTACTGCTCATTAATATGTCCACTGGAAATTGAAAGGGAGAGAAAGGGGCTCTTAACTCTGCATTTCGACTTATTAGTGGCTTTGGTTAATGGTTTCAGAGGGAAGAAAGAGTCTGAAACAATTGGCCCAAATGACGTACCTAGGAAAATAGTTCTGATGTTAAGTGGTACTTAGTTCTTCATTTAGGCTATATTTAGAGTAAATTTATCTTAAGAGAATATGCTGAAACTCTAAGCAGGACACAGGTTGTTTTTCTACATCTAGATATTGCAGTTAATTCTGTCCCATGGTATTTAATCAGACACATTTATTAAGTCTCATAAAGGGCATTTTCCTGTTAATCTTTTGTTTACCGCTGTGAATCGCTGCTAAGGGCAGCTTTCTCAAAAGAGTTCAAGAATAATTGAATCTGTCACATCCACATAGTAATTAAAATGTCCTATAATTTGGCATGCCAATTTAGGTGCCCCGAATGTGTAATTTTACTTAAGCATAGTATTATAGAGCATAACCACTCCTCCTGACGTTGAAGGAAAAAAAAAATGCAATTTTAAAATACAGGTCTCTCTCATGCTAACACTTAAGTAAATAAGTGAATCAAATTTATAAAATGTGAACTTTTAGTCTGCAGAAGCAACAAGTAAAATTTTAAAACCTCAGATTTGGTAGAGAGTGAGTTCTTTGACTATAAAGATTTTACATAATTTTGAATGGAGAAAAGTACTCCTAGTATTTTGTCCTTGTCCAACTTTCTACTAAATTTATTCACAGTTGAGTGAAAAGTAAATCTTTCCAATTTCCCTTATATTGTCTGAAAACACATGAATGCCACCAATAGTTCTCAGAATTGACCAGAATCTAAAAAGGCAGAGCCAGAAAAAAAATGGATACTTTCAAAAAGCATTAGCATTAACAATATAAATCACAGAAAGATCATTTTGGTCAAAATATTTCGAGCCTTATAAGTATTAACAATTTAACGACTGCATTTTATTTTGTTAGGAGAATTGTCAATCTTAGGGGTGACAGAACTGTGATCATTTGTATTAATGCTTGATAATTTATTAGACCTTAAATTTTAACTTCTGTAAGGTAACACTTTAAAAATGTAAAACAAAACAGACCTCTTTAATACTGTTTTAGTATGCATTAAAATAAAACACAGTGTCTTAAAATGAACTGGGATATTATAGCCCCAAATGGATTCACAAGGTTGGAGAGGTGGCACATACCCAGGCAAAGAAAGCGTGCATAGAAATACAACATAACAAAGAACTCTGCTACCATAAGATCAACGAAATCACCCTATAAATAACATATCAGTTGAACTTGAAAAGGAGAATTAAAAAATGGCTATAGGTTGAACATTCTCTGCTTTTACTGTCATCACCATTAACTCTCAAAGCAGAGCAGACAACAAGGCAGATCATTTCCTTCCTCCCTTCCATCCATTCCTCCAATGTTAAGTGAGTACCTATAACCAAAGCCCTGTTTTAGGAACAGGAGATTCAAAGACGCGCAAGAGGCCGAGCGCGGTGGCTCACGGCTGTAATCCTAGCTCTCTGGGAGGCCGAGGCGGGCGGATTGTCTGAGCTCAGGAGTTCGAGACCAGCCTGAGCAAGAGCGAGACCCCGTCTCTACTAAAATTAGAAAGAAATTAATCAGACAACTAAAAATATAGAAAATAAAAATTAGCCGGGCATGGTGGCACATGTCTGTAGTCCCAGCTACTTGGGAGGCTGATGCAGTAGGATCACTTGAGCCCAGGAGTTTGAGGTTGCTGTGAGCTAAGCTGATGCCACGGCACTCTAGCCCGGGCAAAAGAGTGAGACTCTGTCTCAAAAAAGAAAAAAAAAAGATGCGTAAGAAACAGTCTGTCAAGATGCTGACAGCCAGAGATAAAGACTGAAGTGCAGACAAGTTAAATAACCAGGCCCAGGCTCCATAAATCAGGAGACAGCAGAGGTGGGATTCGAACCCAGGTCTGAATCTGTCTTCTTTCCTCTGCAGCTTAGTCCCAGATATACATGATTAGTTTATTTATTATTGGAAGTAAAATAAGGGTGACGGGAATTTTAAATACGTAATTTTCTAAGATACCTTTTCATTTAGATAATATATTGATTCTGCAATAATTTAAGAAAATATACCTATAAAAAGAAACATTCCGCCCCCCCCCAACCCCTGTCCTTGTTCCACTGCAATTTTGTTGCACTAAGGACTCAAAACTATTTACTATGTGCCTGGTATATACTCACAGAAGAAGAAAGCCAATTTGATTAACCTTTGAGGATTAATAAAGAACGAATAACACATGGCCAAAACACTAGGAGGAAATTTAAGTGAACTTTCAAGAATCCCTGAATTTACTCAGCACACATTTCTTGCACACTTACTATAATACATTCATGTCATTATGCTGGACACTGGGGAAGAGGCAAAGATAGCTAAGCCTATACTCAAAGATGAGAGAGAAGAAAATATTCAAGTGACTATAATCCAAGAAAAAAGGCAAAACCAGCAGGAGTTTGGCAGCAGCAGAAGTCACCTCTGGCCAGAGGTTCTGAGGAGGAGCATCCGGGAGGAGTGAGCAGCAAACATGGAGGGCCTTGAGCAATGGACACACTTGGACCTTCAGAAATGGGGGTGGAGGACAGTGGTCATCCCAGACTTGAGAAAGACAGGGGACAAGAGATCTGGAGGCAAGCATGGCCCCTCCTCAAGGACAGGGTTATGTGGCTTCTCTTGTTCACTGGAGCATCTCTAGGGCCAGGGGCCGTACATGACAGGTTAGCAGGCACCCAATGCATAGTGGTTAAAAGTTGAATGCAAAGGAAACTAAATCCAGGGTGTGACTGGGTGACTATCCTAACTGGTGCAGTCTGGCAAGATTACAGGGTGAGACCAGGAGACACAGGGATCCAGCTGGCCTTGGGAAACAGACGGGGCAGGGGAGCACAGGGATTGTAGGATTAAGGTGGAGGCTCGGAGGACCACATGCCTCCAGGTAATGGCTATGGGCAAGAGAGAAAGGAAAAGTGAGCAAGAGAGAGAGCAGGCATCAGGGCCCAGGCTTGAGACTCATTTTTATTAAATATTGAAAAAGGGAAAGAAAAGGATGGCCAGGCAGGTGCTACAAGACACAATTTAGGATGCACGTGGTAAAAATGCCAGGAATAGAATTTTACCTATTTCTACGGTCTGAACATCCCTTATCCAAAATGTCTGGGGCTAGAAAGGTTTCAGATTTTGGAATATCTATATTATATGTACTTACCAATTCATTACCCTTAATTTAAAAATCTGAAATGCCCCAGTGAGCATTTCCTATGAGTGTCATCATCAAAGCTCAAGAAGTTTTAGATTTTGGAGCACTACAGATTTCAGATTCGGGATATTCAACTTATATTTACTGATATGAACAGAGATTCCAGATCTTTTAGAACAAGTAAAAAGATAAAGCAACTCTGAATTTGCTTTTTTGTACAGAAAGACAGGAATAATTAATTTTAATCTTAACAACTTTCTTATCTACAAGAAAAAACTGAAATCTCCCAGTGGTGCTCCCCTTCCTATAGCCGAATAAAACTATAAACTAAAGCATACTTTAATGTTAATCCCTGGGCCCCAGGATCACCCCAGGAACACCAACCTTGAACTGCCTGCTGCTGTCCAGTAGGTTACGGAAAAATACACTATATTGGATGCGTGAGTCAGCGACATAAGCTTGGTGAGATGTGGTTGTCTGGCCTGCCTATCTGCAGATGCTCCAGGTAGCTGTCCTGGACATGAAAGTAAATGGACTAACTGCAAAATAATCCGTGTTAATTGGCAGGATGCCACCAGCTCTAGGAAGGTGGCCTCAGGGACAGGTGAAGAGTAGGACAGGGTACAGGGAAAAGTTTGATCATAAGAAAAGCAAAGCCCAGAACAGCCTTAAATATGGCGACAGTGATAAAGGGAGACTCCACTTAGAGAGGGGCAGAGTGGGGTTAGGAGGATGTGACTTTCAGGTCTGCTTTGGGCCATGAGGTAACAAAGGGCTGTATACGCATATATCCAACCTTGGAAGTTGGGTCCCTCGTTGGTAAAATGGGTGCCTGTGATTTCTCTGTGACAATACAGTGTAGCAGGTGTCAAGTATTACTCAAGGTCCCTCCCTAGGTCTTGAAACAGCAAATCACTCTCCTCACCTGGGGAAGATGAAGGTTAGGTCACGGTGACCTACAGAGCCGCCCCTCAAAGCTCCTGCATGTACCGCTCTATCGCAAAGTATTTCTTTTCCCAATTCGTGCCTTCTACCTTCATATTAGTTATTTCCCCCCTGAACATTTTAAGTAAATCTCTCAGCATATTTTTGAAGTAGAATTTTTTGTTCTTTCTGAAATGTTCTAATTGTGGCCAGTGTAGGTTTACTAAGGAAGAGTTCCGTGAAGGTGAAAACAAGAATTTAAATAAAACTCAAGTGAGTTTTTATTGTGCTTTTCCAGCTGGGTATGTTACAACAGTTTCTAGTTTTGTTTTCTCTGGGGGGAAACTACTAAAAAGAGATTGGAGTTTAGAAAGAAAGGTAAAGATTCTAAACCCGTGAGACTGCCTATAAAGAGAAGAGCTACGATCTGTGTTTCTCAGCCTTGGTTTTGGTTCTCCAGAATTCACTCCCAAAGAATTCAGAAATGCAGATTCTCTTAGCTGTCATTTGCTCATGCTACGAGGGAGAATCCGCAGTGTTGTAACGACCAGCGTGTGCAGGGACTGGAGGAAAAGGCTGTGCTCCTGGCAGAAAGGAAAACAGGTGACAAGTAACCGGCTAAGCCTAAAAACCGCAGGGAAGAAGACGCAATCTTTAATGTAGACATGTTGGTGAGTATTAAGAGAAAGGGGATTTCTAATTTGTCTCTCTTGCTCTACTGTTTTGTGGGAATTGGCAAATGAGGAAGATTAAATTAGCTGTCATTATGACTACGCCATGTTTAATAAAGTTAAAATTGAGAAAACATCTTTATAAAACTGAATTCTAAGCCTAATACATTAATGGCACTTAATGAACCAAAACTGGGCAAATCTCTTTGGAGAGCCAATGTATAAACAAAGCTATTAATTAGGTCACAGTTGTTTCTCAACAAGCCTTTTGTTTGACTGACTTACAGTAAACAAAACCATATCCATCCCATCTTTGTGGAGAAGTATTCACCAGTGCAACAAAATGTAATTATTATACCTTAAGCACTTGCAATTACACGACTTTCTGATGACAACACTGGTGGTTATACCCTTCATTAGCACCTGTCACTTCCCCGGCCACTCCCTGAGCCTGGCCGCTGCCCTCCGGAGCATTAGCTTGGCAGCTGATTCACTTGTCTTTATGTCCTCAAAGCTTTCAGAATACCAGAACAAAAAATCCCTGGTTTTCTGGAAAGGAAGTAGGTATTTCTAAAGCAAGCAAGAAAGGAATATTCCTTCGAAAATCAAAGGTTTAAGAAAGAATATTATTCATGGTGTTTCACTGAATTGAAAGCCAGCTGATGATCAGAAGCTCTAGAACACAACAGAAGTGACAACCAGGGGGGAAGAGAGCACAGAGGCCAACTGCTTATCTCCAAAGCTATGAAATGCACGTCTCTCGGGTCCCCTGAGGTTGAATCCTTCCATTCGCTATCAAGAGAAATTAGAAACTAAGTGTCATCAAAAAGAATTCAAAGCTCATAATTAAGACTCATTATTTCATATATATATATAAAAAGAAGTCAACAACAAAACCCAGCTCAAGTGGCCAAGTTTACATCTCCTGGTAGGACTTCCTTGTGATGTGGCTGAGTTGATGACCTTGTAGCCAGGGATCCCCAAATTGAAGATCTCCCAACACTGGAGCTGGGAATAGGGAGGGACAGTTGCATGGTGAAATGTAAGGTCATCTCAGCAGTCTCATGCTCCAAGAGAATTCCTGCCTCATCCTTCTCCAAATCAACCTCTCCCTTGGTTTTCCCCATTCATCCACATCTCAGGCCCCAACCCTAGAAACTGGCACTGACTCCTCTCTCCTCCCTCATTTCCCATGTGCAATCCATCAGACGGTCCAGCTGCTCTACTTTACTAGTCACCATCTTCACTGTGTGCACCTAGTCTAAGCCACACGCAAGAGAGTGAATGCTGCGGTTGAAGACCTCAAGCATGATCACTGTGGCTTTTGCTATAAAGGAAAGGGGAGAGCAGAGTGGAACAAGGCTAGAAAGGGAGGGAGGGGCTCACTGTAAATTGCTTTGAAGAGCCATGCTAAGAGTTTAGATAAAGACACTAATAAAGAAATAAAAAAAGTGAAGTTTTCAAAATCTACCTGGAAGTATTATTGGCAAAGATCCACTGGCAAAGATCAAGCCAATGGATACATTTTGATAATGGCAACAATGTTGATGGGTCAAGGGGATGCTCATGTTCAGGTCTGTGGGTCAAATGCTGATTGATCAGTTTTAGGAGCAACAAGCTGCCAAATCTGTCAAATTCTGTCCTTCCGGGCTACCTCCCTAACCAATCATACATTCCAAGTTGACAGTATTCCCAAGCATTTGATAATAAAAAGAAGTCACTATCATTAATGTTGTAGTAACAAAATCCAAGAAGAAGTCTATACGGTGCATTTAGGAGCAAAGAATTTGTTCTGAACAAGCTGTCAACTGAGCTGGAGATCAAGCCATCTTTCTGTCGATGCATCCAAAGCTTGGCAAAGTGCTTTAAGCAAGGAAACTTCAGGGCGCCCTTCACTTACTGTGAAAGCAGGATGCTTTTCAGACAGTCTGCAAGATGCAATTCTGACAGACAAAAACAAAAAGTGACAGGTGAAAAGTAGAAATCAGAGTACAGGAGACTTCTCTGGGTGGCCCTGGACTGACCCAATTCTTGCGTATAGTTCTTGAGAATAACTGCAGACGGTGCCGGAATGCAACTTCCTGAGGCGGGGAGGAACTGCCTGACGCAGCTGGGCCTTGCTCCCCGCTCTCCTGGAAGCAGGATGACCCTCGAAGCTTTGCCCAGTGAGTCATGTTGCCCCTGAGGTATACGATCCAGGGCAGGCTGCTTTAGGGGGCCCTCAGCTGTGGTACAAGTGGGGTATATGCAATTAAGACTCCCTCTGCCCTGGGCGGCTTCCTTGAGCCTCGGGGGACCAGCTCACAAACTCCTAAACTCCTTTTGTCCCTTGCTGCATATCTATACGTACTAAAACCACTTCATGTAAGTTCGTGAAAGTGAGCGTGTTCCGTCTCTCCAGCCTCAGGCACTGGTGACACTGCAGCCCAGGATGTGGTGGGTGGAAGCGTCTGGCTCCTGTTCCTGGTGGTTGCAATAATGATGACCCCTGCTACCCTCCACACAGTGACAGGCCTCCCTCAGCATCCACAAGATGGAAAAAAATCAGCCCAATACCGCAGGTTTTGGTCAGTGTGAAAATAACTCACATTCCTTTAAGTTTATTTGTAGCCAAAGGTTTTTCTTTTGAGAGGGGTTTCCCTTATCATATTATAAAAGCCACATCCTAAGATATATTGAACCTGGGCAAGCAACAAAAGGAAAGGAGAAAAGGGGCTGGGGCGGGGAGAAGAGGATGAGGACTGGGAGGAAGAAAGGAAAAAGGAAGAAGGAAAGAGAGAAAAGGAAGAGGGGAAGGGAGGAAGAAAATAAAGAAGGGAAGACTGAATTACTAAGGAAGAAAGAGCCAATCAAACCTGGAAGGAAGGTACTGCACGAATATTCCAACATCACAGCTTGCAGCCTGTCATGGGCACAGAACCAGATCCCCCTTCCGCACCCTGATCTGCGGTGCCGGGGCAATCTCGGAGTCTGCGTGGCCGGTTGGCAGTGCTTGGTTCTGCCCGAGTAGGGAGCACTAGCGGGAGACTGCAGGACACAGGCAAATGGTCTTCCTGGTTTCTGCTACTCCGGCCAGCATCACCCCAGCCTCCAGACTCCAACTTCTATCAGCACATCTGGAACCAGCCTCATCTCGCTACCTCACAAATACAACTACAGCTGGGCAGCGGCTCCTCATCGGAAGTCTAAGTACCGACTCTCTGGGGCCTCTGCTTTGAGTAGCAAGGTCTGGAGATCTGTCCCAGCAGCTTCCTGAAATTGTCACCTAGTGTTTCCCTTCCCTCTCCCGGCCCTCCAACTCTTATGTAATAAACTTCCTATGTTAAATCCTTTCTGTTGGAATCATTTGTTCTTGTGACTAGGCTCTTTCTGAAAATAACTTGTTAAGGATATTCTCATATATTCCCCTCTGACAGTACATCTTGTGAACGTCCTGACAGCTGAGAAATTCCGCAATCTTACACAGCAACCTTCTGGCAGTTTAAATGAAAGGCTTAATTTTGGATTAAAGGACTCCAACATGCTGAAACAACTGTGATGGACTCTGTAGAATGACACCTGGCATCACAAGTTGAATCTTAGATTTGGAATATTTTCGTACATTTGGAATACTGGCCAATGTAAAGAACATTTAATATAAAAATATGCAAAGAGATATGCCAGGTATATTATTTAACAGCACTGAATACATAGTTAAGTACTTAAGTTATTGATGAGAATGAGAGGAAAAATTAACGGAAAATAACTTATTGGAGGTTTCTATCAAGTTTTACAAGGAAAGCATAAATTGAAAAATTGAACATAAATGGAAGCAACTGGAATTCCACAGGTGAAGGACTCACCATTATCTTGTCACTGTCAATAATGGTGTTCAGTCTGTGCGCGATGGTTAGCACAGTGCAACGGGCAAACTTCTCCCGGATTTTTTTTTGTATTAACTCATCAGTTCTACAATCAAAGAAATTTAATTCAGTAAAGATGGTAAAAGTAGGCTCAAAAGATCTACTATGAAATGGAGATTTAAAAAAAAATCATAAAAAGATATATTTTAATAATGTAAAAATCAATACTTTAAAACATAATCTTAATTCTTAAAAAACTAAATATAAAAAGTCTACAATGAAACTATTTTTTTAAATGAAGCAATGGAAACTATCTTCCCTCCAAATTGCTTAGACTATCAGGAGTAGAATTTAGGAATCTAGCTGTCTAAGGATGCTTAATAATGTCATTGACATTGTAAAACATTTTTTGGTTTCTACCTCTGGTTTTCAGAATTAATGTTATCAAGATATCCTTGGGGCAAACAGAACTCTTAGAAACATTTCTCAGCATCCTTAAATGTTCGTCACTGACCACATTTAAAATTTGGATCCAGCGTTACATGGACATCAGCTCTGTACCTTGGATCCACATTTGCTGTCGCTTCGTCGATAATCAATATCTGATTTTTCCTGAGAATTGCCCTGGCAAGGCACACCAGTTGTCTCTGTCCAACACTGAAATTGGATCCTGATTCTGCTAATTCAGTATCCATTTTACCAGGAAGATCTTCAATGGCTTCTTTAAGCTGCACCTGTAGATACAAAAAGAAGAATGATATTTTCTTATACTACTATTACAGTAGACATGCCTTTTAGACAGAATTCTCAAGTCCTTTCTCTCAGAAGATGTATCTTACGTGTGCAGCCACTTGTGGTCAGTTATTTCTAGATAATGTTCAATGCAAAGATGGCAGCACCAACAAAAATATTCTAACTTAGAACAAAACCAAGATGCTGCTTTGTCACTGTCAATAAGCGTCTGTTCATGCTGGGTCATTTGTTAACACTGCCTGTGCCAGTTTCATTAAGAAATACACAGTATGCTAAATAAAATTAGCCTGTAGGTGAAATATGAAAATATAAAATATGTTCCTTCTTAATTATTAGCTAAAAGATTAACTATAGGAATTTATAGAGACAAAAAGTAGAGTGGCAGCTGCCCAGGGGCTGGAGGATTAACTGTATCCATACGCACCAGGACATTTCTTGGGGTGACAGAAATGTTTTGACACTGGATTGCTGGGATGATTGTACAACTCTGCAAATTCACCAAAATCACTGAATCACTGAAAATAAGGGGAGCATTTTCTGGTATGTAAATTATACCTCAATAAAGTTAGTGAAAAAAATCATCTCTATGTGCCCCAACACTGAAACTCCTGACACATGACACCCACCAAGAGATCCTCTCAGGGAGTCAAGAGTGTCTCTCGAAAAATAAACCTCTTGGCCGGGCATAGTGGCTCACGCCTGTAATCCTAGTACTCTGAGAGGCCAAGGTGGGAGGATTGCTTGAGCTCAGGAGTTCGAGACCAGCCTGAGCAAGAGTGAGACCCTGTTTCTACTAAAAATAGAAGAAATTAGCTGGGCGTCATGGTGCGCACCTATAGTCCCAGCTACTCGGGAGGCTGAGGCAAGAGGATCACTTGAGCCCATGAGTTTGAGGTTGCTGTAAGCTAGGCTGCAGCCACAGCACTGTAGCCCAGGTGACAGAGCGAGACTCCATTTTAAAAAAAATTAAAAAAAAAAAACAAAGCTCTTTCTCCCAATGTAGCTTCCGTAGAAAAAGTGAAAGTATCTTTATGGTTGAGTCAAGTTTTTCAAAGTATATTTTGCATAGAAATTAGTACACTAAAGGGAAAGTTAAAAGAGAATATTACTGCAGGAAGGGTGGTTCTCTAAGGATATACTCTTAAAGGTATTTTACCATTTTGGAAGGTTTCGATCAAATGCAAAAGTTAAAAAAGTAAAAATTCAAATAATGGGAAAGTGTACCCCACAGTGTTAGAAAATCTGGAGCCTATTTTGGTGAAGGTTCTTTCCCAGATTTAATACCATAGCGCTAAGGCAGTCAAGTGCGTTACTTCAATCTCACACATGTTTTGCAGCGAATGAAAACTCATGAAAAACAGGACACAATGTAACATCTTCTTGCCCCCAGACTATGGGGATAGATGGTGTTTATATTAATTAATTAATTATCATAATACTGTAGTTATAAGATCATCCGAGACTACACTGGATAGAGATTCAGCTCAGTGAATACTTGTTTTGGAGAAATTTAATAGGACAAGAGTCAAACACAGGCTATATTTGAGAGCTGTAGAAGAACAAAGAGTCAAGACACCTCAAATGAAGAGATCAGCAGATTAATGAGTGATGTAAGGGAAACAGGTATACAGAATTACAATGTCAAACAACAAAACACTAAGGGTAAATGGGCAACATTGTCATGGCACCCTAAACATGGAAGTACTTCTATGAATGTGAGCTTGAGCTGCACGCATGATGGAAATCCAACTCAAACAAACAGCAATTCTGAGTTAGGATTAAATACTGTATTTGTATTTAGCATAAGCACGCAAGGTAGAATTTAGACAAAATCTGAAGTGTAAGATTTGGATTATGGTGCAAGACCCTGTACTGAAAATTACAGAAAAGAGGATATCAGCTTAGTTAAACCCTCTCTAGTTATTAATACAAGGAAGAGGACATAATGAGTACTATTTTAATGAAACAAATTCATAGATCTGAACCCCAGATTGAACTTGTCAAAAAGCTAAGTGCGGTGAGTTGTTTATCAGTTTTTCCTTCTGAATTGACTTTGATAATACAGCTGGTACATACAAATGGGTCTGTCTTAAGACTGACAGTCAGACTTTGGAGAAATAATTTCACACTTGGCCCCTGATTAACGTGGCATCTCATTACTTAATCTGGTTTTTTATTCTCCTTCAGGTTGTCCATATCTCCCTGAAGAATAAGGGTTGTGAGATGAAGAACAGTAAGACGCTTTACAGAAAACAGTGACTTCTGAGACTCTATCTTCATTTATGAATCAGGGACAGTTACGAGAATGACACAAATATGAAGGCCCTCTATAATGTTATCATACATTTAAGTATTAAAACCAAGAAAAAGATAATGGAGGCGGTAGAACACGGAGACTAAGAATGATAACTGGGGAAATTTGAAACTAAATTAGAAAACGGAATTACAGGTCAAATGCTGTGGCTCAAGTCTGTAATCCCAGAATTTTAGGAGGCCCAAGCAGAAGGATCACTTGAGGCCAGGAGTTTCAGATTGGCCTGGGAAACACAGTGAGACCACATCACTACAAAAAAGTTTAAAAATTACCCAAGTGTGATGGTGCACCCTTCTAGTCCTAGCTACTTGGGAGGCTAAAATGGGAGGCTCACATGAACCCAGGAGCTTGAGGCTGCAGTGAGCTATGATAGTGCCTGGGTGACAGAGCGAGACCCTGTCTCTAAAGATAATTAAAAAAAAATTTTTTTAAACCGCAGAAAACAGTATTACATTACTTTTAAATTTCTGGAGTGAGATAACTATATTACGTTATGTAGGAGACCGCAGTTGTTCTTAGGAGGTATATAGTTACATATTTAAGGGTGAGTTTCAACTTAATAAAAATGTCTCCAACTTACTTTCAACCGATTCAGCAAAATATAGACAGACTATACGAGAGAGGAAGCAAATGTGGCAAAATACTGTATTAACATCCAGTGAATCCACGTGAAGGGTATTTGTGTGTTCAAAATACTACTCCTTTGACTTTTCTGTGCTATGAAGACTTTAAAATAAAAAATTGGGGACTTGAAGCTAGACAGCCTGGGCTTGAGTCCTGCCTGGCTCTGCCCATTGGGGCGAGTTTCTGAACTTTCTCTATCTCAGGTTCCTAACTGGTAAATAAGGTCCTAATATTATTATAATAAAGATGTCTATCTTGTAACGTTGGAATATAAAATGAGCCACTATATGTAGTGCTTAGAACAGTGCTAGACACAAAATAAGGGATCGATAGACACTGCCTTCATTAATGATGCCGTCAGCTAGCTCTCTTTACGCACTGCTGTATTTTTGTTCATTGTATTTATCAGTACCTAACATTTTATCAAACATGCATTTCCTTATTTTCTACCTTCTTATAAGAATTTATAGGCCGGGCGCGGTGGCTCACACCTGTAATCCTAGCTCTCTGGGAGGCCGAGGAGGGCAGATTGTTTGAGCTCAGGAGTTTGAAACCAGCCTGAGCAAGAGCGAGATCCCGTCTCTACTAAAATTAGAAAGAAATTAATCGGACAACTAAAAATATATAGAAAAAATTAGCCGGGCATGGTGGCGCATGCCTGTAGTCCCAGCTACTCGGG